>JAJIYU010003868.1:0-25598 GCA_030144865.1 Tinospora cordifolia
CCACTTGAAGAACTTGAAGGAACATATCTCTCTTTCTATATTTATAATTAATGATTGTGCTTAAAATGAACTTTTCAAGTATAAATGATTTGAGAGATTTGCATGATTTTGCAATATTTGAATTCTTCTCTCTTTTGTGTTTTTTTAATGAAAAATAAATAATTTTATATTATTTAAGATTATTCTTTGTAGATAATTACATTTATAATGGTGATTTTCATTTTTATGTGTATTTATATGAGTTGACGAATGGTTAAACTCAATGACTTGGAATAAACATGTCATGCTTTATTTTCTTAAGTATAGAAGAAAAGTGATAATGTTCAGATATTTTTGTAATTAAAAATTTTCTCTTTTTTCTCTATTTTTTTAATAATAATTATTTGTGATTTTCTATTGTAACTTAAATTGCTGTTAATTAATAGATGATTTGTGAGATTTAAGTGTTATTTCAAATATCTATTTTGTAACTTAAAAAAGATAAAATCATAATTTTAATTACAATAAACTTTTATTTTTAGGCAACAGGAAGCTTTTACTACTTAGTACATCTCTAACCCATTATTTTATTTTTACTTTATTTTGAAGTTACTCTAACACCAAATAATAACTTCTTTTCCAACACATTTACTCTAAAAAGAATATTCTTAAAATATTTCTTTTTTTATCTCTTTTCTATTTTATTTTTATTATTTTTATAAATATATATTTTTATATATAAATTTTATTTCACATATTTACTCAATATTATGTTTAATTACTAATTAATCAATAAATAATAAATAATACATTAAAAATGAAAAAACATAAATTTTATTTCACACATTTATTTAAAAATAAACAATAAAAATAAGTATAAAATAGTAAATATAAATAATATAAAATAACTAAATAAAAATAACTAAATAATTAAGATTTTCACTAAAAAAATTATAAATTTTACTTGAAAAAATTTAATTAAAAAACTGTTAAAAAAGGGCGAAAAAGTATGAAAAAAAGAACTAATGCTATTTTGGCACTGGTTGGAGATGGTGTTAGTATAACTTTTTCGTTTCTTGCATTTAGGTCAATTCTTTCTCCCCTTGCTACAGTCACAAAAAATAATTCTTTCTCTCCCTATTGCAATCGTGGGACCGCAATCTTAACATTGTATTTGCTCTTTCTCGTTGTTTTGCCCTCGTTTTCGTAATGGATTAAGAATGGACATGGGATTTGAATGCTTGGACCTTCAATGGCTCATTCTAGATGCTTGAGCTTGTTTTATGTGCAAAAACTCCCAAGTTTTGACTATTTTTTGAGTGTCAGCCTGTGTATCTTTACCTATTTATCTTGTATCTACATGAACCAATATAAACCTTTTTCGAACATTATATTACACGTATAAACATATAAAAATCATATTGAAATTCTCTAAAATAATAAATAACATGCAATACTAATATAAATGATCGTGTGCCTAATTATAAAGAAATGTGTCCTAATTCTTATTAACTCATGCAAAACATATATAAAATATATAAAATATAACTAGTATGCAATGCAACTAACAGAGAGCATATTTATTGCTAAATAATATATTTTTTAATATAAATATTATTTTATGACACTTCAATATTTAAATATTACATGATTCATCATATGATCAAAATAAATTTTCAGTTTAATTGATCAGGTAATATTGCAATTTCATGTGCAAACTCAATTAAGATGAATCTCTTAATAATATTTGTTACAAAATATTCATTAATTTGACATAATAGATAAATGCCGAATTAAAATATTAAATAATAAAAATAATAAAATAACAAAATAAAAATGTCAATGTCAAAGTTGATATTAATCAATAATCAGGTATTGTCCACTTAAAAAAAATAGTAAAATACATATTTCTAAGATGCTTTATGTAACACCCCAGCTCCCGAGTCTGTCACATATGTCATAGGCGACGTGGTTGTCTCGTAGCTTGAGACGTCATTTCTTTCGAGTGCAGTCAATCCTGCTTTTTATTTGAAAACTGGAGATATTACTTTTTTTTACATCATCTATGACATCTGTTAGTTGCACTAGATCATATCCCAAAGTATAAAATAAAGTATAAAAACATTTGCTTAGAAACATAATAGCAATAACCTTGGGATTACACAATAACTGAAGGCATTAATTTATGATCAAAGTTACGAATAATTTTGTGGGCTTTATAGCCAACTTTTGATAATACAAATAATGTCTGTCTTAATGACCGACAACTGACATGATCCAATATGGTAGGTCACATGTCCTACAATACAGTTCATTTTCTAATATCTTCATACTATAAGGCACACTATCATGAACGAATATTTTTACATTTATGTGCATGACCAACTTCTTTAGTAGTTACCGGAAAAAAAAGTGAGTGGGGTGAGCTCAAAACCCCAATAGATCATACACAGTATATCAATAACATTATTTAAATCAAAACACTGAACATGCAAACACTTATCATTCATTAGCCGTTTCAAACATTTATTTATCAACAGTCGTTAATTAGACCGAAAAGGTTAATTTCTGTACTCTGGATCTTGGGAGAGAGATCAATCTTGAAACTCAAACCCTTCTCTGTGAAGTGAGATCATTCTTGAAACTCAGTCCACTCTAGTATCAATCCTGACAACCAATTCTAATTTTGTATGGAACAAACACGAAATACGTCTGCCCCCGTGCCGGTACGTGGTTGAAATATTTATTTAATCTTATTTTTGTGTACAAAGCATAATAAATATTTCATCAATATTTAAATGTTTCATCAATATGACATCATAAGTCAATATTTTCATAAATAAAAATAATGACTTTCAATTTCTAATGTAGAAGATCGTACAAGACGCAACTATAGAACATACTTTCTTGGTCATTAGCAATATAAATTAAAAAAAAAGGAAAATCATTAAATCAATATTCTTACGTACTTATAGGCATTCAAACAATGTAAACATCACATATTCGGCATTAAAATTAAAATAATACTAGAGAGTAGCATAATCACTTCCACCTCAATCTTTGAGTTATTATTTCCCCTCGTTTCGAGATTTCGCTTATCAGTTTTCGGGATCTACGTTATGAAAACGTGATTTAATAATTGTCCATGAACAGTACCTATGTACAGTAGTGTATATATGAACAGTGCTAAATAGTAACAGTGAACAATGTCGTATATATGAACAGTAGACTACTTATACGTACTAAAATAAATAACAACATCTCCAATCTTAAATAGAGACTAGAGCAGAGTCATTATACTTATTTTAATCAGAAGAACCCTCCAATTGCTTCAACAGTAGATCTTCACTACTGTTATACAGAAACTGAAGTTTTTTCCTTCCTACTACTATATTTGTTGTCTAAAATAGCCGAAAAACAAGAGAAGAGAAAAGAGTAAGCAAATAAATTCTTTTTTTCTTGTTGGAATGAATTTTCAAAATGAGAGAGGGGGGTCTATATAGATTTTTTTGGCAGAAAAAGACGAAGTTGAACAGTAGTTAATAGTTTGTTACTGTAGCTACAGTAACCACCGAATCTTAATTTGTCTGTCGATAAAATAGTGACTATATTTTTGAACAGTAACCATATATTTGAACAGTAGCCGAATATTTGAACAGTATTTTTTTAACTCAAATTTCGGGTATTATAATATTAAAATTGTACGTATTACACTCTATCACCATTAAATCGACTCTTAATTAGCTTCAGGCTAATTTGAAAATCTACAATTATATATTTGGTGGGTCCACGAGCTAGACTCCATTATATAGAGCACCATAACTTTAACATTTTAAAATATTTTAATAGCTTCTAGTTAATGATAATTTTATAACTTTATTTTCAATAGTTTTATACTAAAAAATATCACTAATAAAGATCTTTTTAATAGCCAATAACCAAAACTTTATTTCTCAAGCGATGAGTTTTTTTTTTATCAAGTTTTGTAATTTGAATATATCAAATCAAATATCATTATATATTTTGTATCTAATTAATACTGCACCTTCAAACGCAATCAACAATAATATTTTTTATTTAAGTAAATAAAAATAATAAAATTTTGATTGAATCCCCTTTTTTGTATAGCTTCAAGCTATAAATAACTATACATACTTCCTTCACAAAGTTTTCTTTTATTCATATAAATAAAATATATGAGATGAATATTTTAGTCAATTAATATATATGATTGAAATAATTTTAAACATTTTAAGAGCCTTAGAGGTGTTGGTTTTCGATTCAAATATGTAAACAAAAATAATTTCAATCATATACGTAATTTTCTCATGTAGCTTAAAATATAACAAAATATTATAACAAGTTAAGTAAAATTAATGATAAACAATTTCCTAAAAAGTTTTTTTTATCAACTTAGAAAAATAATATTGTCCAAGTTTTTTATTCTCTGTATGCCTTATAACATAATTCTATTTAAAAACTCTGATCACCATGGTATTAAAATTTATTTTTTTACCTTGACCATTATCAAATTTTTTTCATATATTATAGCGTTTATATCCACGTCCTTATCAATAATTATTAACAAATTACATCACTTCAGGGAATATGTTATACCACTTGGACGAGAATGATAATTTTTATTCAAAATAATTTGTATTTTGTTCATGCACCAAAGTAAGCAATTTAATATTTATATTCATAAAGATTATTCTCTTTTCATAACATTAATACGATATATATATATATATATATATATATATATATATATACCCTTTTTTCTTAATATAAATGTGTTTACGTCAGTTTTACATTTGGTTTAGAAATAAACACACATGTATAACTACAATATAATTATAATAAGAAATAATATATGCATATGAATAACACAAGTAATAATATTTTATTTCCAAATTAAAATTACATGTCACTAAATTAGCCAATAAAAATATAAAACTTAAAAGTATATGTTTACATCTTTATTTATTTATTTTTTAATGTAGTACTTATGTGAGTTGGTAGGACAACCTTTAGAAAAGAGCAGCAAGACAATGTCTTCTTAAATAACCGACCTCTTAGGATGGCCAACTAGTCTCGTAGGATAGGACAGCCCATCTCATTTTTAGTGTTTAACTTTACTCGAGACAAGACTTACCTATTATCAACTTAAACTTATAGTACTATTTGTATTAATTATAAAAATCAAGAATAGAGCATAAATAATTAATTGTATATCAACTAAATTATTTATTTATCACATTTTGACTTTTGATTTCTAATGTAAAAAATTATACAAAACGCAACTGCAAATTATATTTTCTTAGTCAATACATTATATATAATTTATATTAAATCATACATATATATATATAAAAGATATGCATCATTCAAATAATAATATAAAAATTAATATCACAAATTAAAAACAAACCTTTAAGCTTTCACCTGTAAAGCTTTTGTTTTTTTTTTTTATTTACAAGATATTTTCATCAAGAGCATGATAAGGTTGATAACGTGTTATGAAATAAAAAAAACTATTAGAAAAATAAGAAAATAAGAAGATGAACATGGGAGAATAGAAATAAGAGAGCATTTTCATTTTCTTGATAATAGGTTTAATTTCAACCTTGGTACAACATTCATAATGTAAACATCTCTTTATATAGTTTATTGGTCATAATGAAGTGATAAATACTATTTATAACACATAAATATAATGGTGGTTACAAAATTAAATAAATGTCCCATAGGTTATATAGAAATAATAAAAAATAAAATGGTCATTATTATTTAGGGGTTATAGAATATTAAATAGTAGTCGTGGTTATTCGAACATTTCTAACAATTGAACTAAATTGAACTAATTGATCCCAAGCAAGCAATTTCTCTTGGTTTTACATGAGACATTCATATGTTAGGTAGCTATTTCTTTCAAATAATAGAAAAAAACTAAAAAAACAATAAACAAAAAGAATTATTCTCATGTCCCCACCTGCACGCCTCTTTTTATCCATTGAGGCAAGTTTCCAGCTCTAAAACTCAAAGCTATTATGTAACTCCAAAGTAATAGGTTTTTGAAAATTAATTAATTAAGCTTAGTTTGCCTTGGCGGCATTTCTATAACGCAAACAACCTATTATACATTGTTTATATTTATTGTCTTATAAGTCACCAGATGATACAACTTCAAATTCCATTAATTTCTTTGTTTGCTTATGTTATGTAATTCTTAATGATTATTTTATACATGCATATTCTAATATGATTGTTCGACGCCAATTACGAAGTCAACAGTTGGATGTTTCAAGCAATCGTATATATATATATATATATTTTTTAATAATTTTGAAAATAAAATATGATTTTCCATTAGAGAAGGCTTTCAGTCTCATTCAGGCGTCTGGTTTAAATAACATTCCGGTCCTTCCTGCAGCCTCATAAAATTGAAGGTCAATTCAATGTTGTAAAAGAAAGAATATTAGTCGTCGGTCGTCGCTGCATCTGCCGGTTCCGTAAAACTTGTTACGGTCAAGCAAGCAGCGCCGTTACATTCGACCGTTTCCTCTTCTTACTTTTCTTTCTTTTTGTCACAATATATTTCTAAGTTAGTATATATATATATATATATATATATTTTTTTTAAGATTAATTATTATTTAATTTATTTGTAAAATTATAAATAAAAAGCTCTCTCAATTAATTTCTTTATACACATACCTCGAACGTAATAATTTTTTTACTAAAAAATTATTTATTATGCCTTACAATATAATTAACTTATTAAATATATCATGGTAATTAAAAGTAAAAGTTAAAAGTTAAAATAATAAATGAAATAAAGTTTATTTAAAAGGCTTAAACTGTAAGATATAGAAAAATTAAATTAAAATATTAATTAGACATGAAATTAACATCTTAACCTTATTAATAATATTTTTTTAAAAAAATTAATATATCATAAATTTTAAAAATACTTTAAGCATATAAAAAAATAAACTTCATCATCAATTTTTTTTGAAGTATTCTTATTATAGTCATATAGATAATAATAAATAATAATACTATTATTATTGTTATTATCATTTGTTTTTTTGGTTTCCAAAGTTAAGGGTGCCAGAAAGTCTACCATTATTAAATAATAGAACATTGACCATAAATATTCGAAGACTAATTTTGTGAGTTAGGAGATTCAAACCATACATAATTTTATTATTTAGTGAAATTTTAAATGTGCTCTTCAACTTAGTTGCTCAAAGTGTCAAATATTATTTATTATTTTAATTTTCAACATTATGTTTAAAATACCCGTCTATTTAATTTGATTTATGATCCAGACGTAATTTTTATATTTAAAAAATAAAAATACAAAAAAATATCTTTGAATGCTTAAAAAAATAATAAAATATTATTTTTCTAAATTTTTACATTTTTTAAGGTTGTGAAATATAATCTTTAAGTTATTACATTACTCCTTTACATTTAATTTTTTTGGAATGATCTTAGTATAACAGTGGCAAATATAAGTATTCCAAGTATTTATATTTGTATACTGTATTAAATAATTTGACTTTTATGTAATAGTTATAATTTTTGGGCTAAAAATTTTTTAGCTCGTTTTATTTATTTATTTATTTATTTACTTTGGATGTGATATTACTTATAAATATTAAGAAAATGAAAAATATTAATGTAACTGCTATTGCTTGTACCATTATTAGGTGAAGATGTAGATAGATATCTGGAAGTATATAGGTTTTATTTAATGATTATAAGTATTATAATTATAATAATTATTTTCCTAATATTTTCTATTAAAATCTCCTTCTCTCAGACGTCGCAGTCTGCCATGTAGCAAGTTCAAGGCTGGAGGCAGTTACGCCATCCAATCAAACGAAAACCTCTCTCCCACGTGAGCGGAGTTCAATGCGAAGGCGAAGCGGTGTCAGGCGTAAATAAGTAGAAAAACCGAGGGCATTTTAATCCTAAAAAAAAAAACATCCAATTTAATTTCCCTGGCTGTGCGTCTACGTGCGGAAGAACCCGACCAGAGAAGACAGCAAAAATCATCAGCTTCTTCCTTTGGTTGGGCAGTGGGCACCTCGTTTCCGAAAGACAAAGCTTTTGCAATTTCGGATCTTAGACACAAAGGGTTTCTATATAAAGAAGGTTTGTTTGGTAACAGAGAAATGACTACAGCTGGTGGTGGTAGGAAGATCTCAGCTGCTGCAGCAAGGTCTCACACGAGAAAATCACACAGTCGGTCTTATTCCCGTTGTTGTTGCGTTATGCCTTCAGGTTGCGTTTCGTTATGCTTGTTGAATTTTTTTTTTTCCTTATCTTTTGGGTTTTTGGGTGTTTTGGGTTAATGGGTATGGTAAAATCTATGTTTTCATAGATCAACGTCCAATGTTCTGTTAATCTTTTTCATTAGTTATAATTTTGTTTGGGCTTCTTTTTGTTCAGTGATTCGTGTTGCTTTTAGATGAGTGGTTATTTGCAAGAGATTGTTCAATGTTCAAATTTTCATGTTACCTTACTAGTAATTACTCTTTCATGTTAATTTTTGTTTGTTCAACTGCTATTCAGATGTATAAATGAGGATACAAGTGATGCTATATGGAATTTCTTGTAACCCATGTTTAGCTCTAGATCGTCTCAATATCATTTTTCTGCTTCAGTTTTACTTTTTAATGGCTTTAGAATCTTATAATTAAGGTCTTGAATTGTTCTTGAATGATCTTTTTGAAATAAAATAAATCTGTAAACGCAATATTCTCAGGGATGTGTAGGACGGTATCTACCATCTTGTTTATTGGGTTATTGGCGTGGGCTTATCAGGCAATTCAACCTCCATTGCCCAAAATCTGTGGCTCCCCAGGTGGACCTCCTATTACAGCACCAAGAATAAAGCTCAGGGATGGTAGGCATTTAGCTTACAAAGAGCACGGTGTGCCAAAAGATCAGGCCAAATACAAAATTGTGTTTGTTCATGGCTTCGATTCATGCCGGCATGATGCATTTCCAATTTCTCCGGTATTCATTATCTTCATTTGATTCAAACTCTATTTTGGTTATTAAAGATTTCAATCTCAATTTCAAAGTTCTAATTCTTAGTTTTGCAATGTAATCGTAATAGGAACTTGCTGAAGAACTTGGCATCTACATGGTCTCTTTTGACAGAGCAGGGTATGGAGAGAGTGATCCTAACCCAAAAAGGACAGTGAAGAGCACCGCTCTGGACATTGAAGAGCTTGCTGATCAACTGGGCTTAGGCTCTAAATTCTATGTTTTAGGGTTCTCCATGGGAGGACAAGTTATTTGGTCCTGCCTCAAGTACATACCACACCGGTATGTGCGGCCAAGCATCTCGTTCCCTTGCTCATATTCTTTGACCACCCAACTCTTTGTGTCTGTAAGAACAAATTGAACATAGTGAGAAATACCGAAATATACACATACAAACATACACTCAACTCAACGAAGTCTTTTTCTCAACAACATCAGAATTACACACAAACATACACCCAACTCAATGAAGTCTTTTTCTCAACTACATCAGAATTACACACACACACACACACATGCATGCATGCGTATATCTACATATATAGATTAGGCTTATATATTGGTGTATTCACACAATTTCTAAGGGGTTGTTTGGTAGGGGTAATCTCAGGCATAGGAACGAGAATCATGAAAATTTTTATGTAATTTTACATGAAAATCTTCATGATTTGCATTCTTAAGCTTAAGATTACCCCTTATCAAACAACCCCTAAATTAATGGAACTCCAATTTTCTTCTTCTTTTTTATGTATTACGTGCAAGCATATTCTCTATGGTATGTATGTGTAGACATGTATATAGTACTTTCATCAGTAATCTATCTTTAGATTCATGTAGGAACTTCAAATTCTTGACAGGTTAGCAGGCGCTACTTTAGTTGCTCCAGTTGTGAACTACTGGTGGCCTGGGTTTCCAGCCAATTTATCTAAGGAAGCTTTTAATGAGCAGTTCTTACCAGATCAATGGGCTGTCGGAGTGTCTCATTACCTTCCATGGCTAACATACTGGTGGAACACTCAAAATTGGTTTCCCTCTTCTAGTGTTGCCAGCCATAAATCTGAAATTTTCTCTACTCCAGATAAATTGGTTGCCCACAAATTCCATGCCAGAGCAAGCTATGTGGTACTTTCCCTTTTCCTGACTCATTTTTCATATCTGTACAAAAATGTAGTGTAGAATAGGCAAAAAAAAAAAAAAGTGAACTGATTATAACAGTAATTGATAACCACTTCACCTTGTAGCTATAATAGATGAGACAACCATGAATTTCAATTCCATGGATTTTTTTTGGACATGAAGATATATGAAGTTCACTTAACTCAAAAGCTATTATTGACAATATCAGTGACATTTTGTTTTGCTTCTTCAGGCACAAATTACGCAACAAGGGAAATTTGAATCCCATCATCGAGACATGATGATCGGTTTTGGAAGTTGGGAGTTTGATCCAATGGATCTTGAGAACCCGTTTCCAAACAACGAAGGTTCTGTTCATCTGTGGCATGGAATTGAGGATTTGCTTGTGCCTGTTACCTTGCAACGTTACATAGCTGTGAAACTCCCTTGGGTTCACTACCATGAGTTAACAAATGCAGGTCACATGTTTCCATATGCTGATGGAATGAGCGATGTTCTGATAAAGACGCTCATTCTTGGAGATAAGTAGATATGTTCCTAGGTTGGTTCATCCCGTTTGAACGTCTCCGTTCCTTCAGATTTCATTTTTGTGTTTGCAGTCTTGTTGGTTTTACAAGTCAGTTTTTCCTAGTCTTGGTAGCTTCTGTTGCTTGTTGTTCCAAAGGCAATATAGGATTTGGCAGGCATAAAGTATTGGCAGTTTTGTGCCCATTTCATCATACTGCCTGGTCATGTATTTCTTAAATGCTTAGTGCTAATCTTTTTCATGCAACTATGGTACTCCTAACCATTGGATCATTTATTATACTCAGAGATGTGTAATATTCATTCATATAATAATTGTGAGCAGTTTGTTTGATTGATGTGGTAGGTGCACACAGAAAGATAACAGCTAACTTAGAAGACCAACGAGGATGATAAAGCTATCAAATCCTACTTACTCTAGACAGCAAATTGGGCTTGAATCATGGAATAAGAGCAAAAAAAAAAAAAACTCTTGTCCTTCTAAGATTAGCTAAACATCAGATTCTATCAAAGGGCCGGGATTGTCAAAAGCTGTCTCGATAGTTTCAGCAGTTTTGCTGTTTTAAGTTCAACAACTGCTGCTAAAATTATGAATATGCTTTTCTTAAAGGAGCAGTTGTTTGGGTTAGAAATATAATATGCTTTCTTAATGTCTAACCCCATATGCTTTCTTTTTTTTTTTTTTTAAAATATTGTCAATATTTCTTTATGTGTGAATCAAATGGAGTAAAAAATTATTGTGATATCTGGGTTTAGAAAAACTTCTTTTAAAGTATTTTTTCAGTAAAAAAAAATAAATTTGTAAGGCATGTAGTAACATCCGTCTTTAGCTAAACAATATTGCACATACTTTTTAACTTTTAGAAAAATCTAAAAGAAACTAATTCTTTCTAATGCTAATATTATATTATAATGTGATATTAGTACACTCAAGAAATAATTTAAATATTCAACCTAGCACCTTTTACAAGAGAATCATTTACGAACCTACTTCCCTTGACAAGTAAAATCTTAAATGAGAAAAAGGGTATTAATTAAAAAAAAAAAGTTGATAACAATAACTATAAAGGAAAATATAATTGTTGTTAAGGTAGCTAATTAAAAAAAAATTAAAAAAAATTAAAACAATGTTACAAATCATTTAACTTTTTTCATTTACCAATAACAAATGAAATTCATTCCCAAATTTTGCTGGCTCAATTAAAATATTTAAGATCTTTACAAAATAAAGAAAAATATTAAAAAAAACATAATTATTATTTAATTAGTCTGATCTCAAAAATTACCGTTTGATCCCATATTACCATCTTATATTGATTAATTCTCCACTTATTAATAGTACTAAAAGAATTATGCTCGTTTCATGGGGGAACACTATTACCCAACACAATACTGTAAAAGGTGAGGGCAATTTCGTCATCACGTTCAAGAGCTCCAAATCAAGCTTGGCATTGCAATTTGCAACAGGAAATCAAAAGCAAAGCCCTTCTGCATCTTTCCCTTTCCTTCTTGCTTCCCTTCTCTGTAATAAAAGTTTCAACATCTTTTCCGCTTTAAGGTCCTTTCTTTTTCTCAGCTATTAACTTCTTTAGAATCCACTGCAAAATAGACCGGTGGTTGAATTCATATAATAATGGCGGGAGTGAACAGGAAGATCTCCGCGGCATCAGCAAGAGCTCACACCAGAAAGTCCAAGCACAACAGTGCATTCAATCTTCCTTCAGGTTGTTAATTTTCTTTGCTTTTATGAGCTCAAGCACGATTTTTTCTTAATGGGTATCCTTAAATTCTTTCATTTGCCACCAGAATTCAAGATCTTGTCACAAGATCTAATCATATTAGTACTTTTTCTGTAGAATTTCAAGTTTCGGGATTAAAAGTCAATAACATACCTAATCCGATGTTATTTATTTACACTTTTGATGAAGTTCTGAGATTTGATGGGAAAGGAATGATTTTGATCTTGATTCAAAAGTTTGAAACTACCCAGTTCATTTGGTAGCTAGTTGAATGAGAAAATGGACGTTTTGACCTAGTTTTAAGAATTAATTGTTCAAATTTTCTTTGAAAATTCAATATTTTTTAGGGATGTTCAAGACAGTCTCAGTGATCATGCTGGTAGGATTGTTGGCTTGGGCTTATCAGGCCATACAACCACCACCACCCAAGATTGCTGGTACACCAGGAGGTCCACCGGTTACAGCACCAAGAATTAAGCTCAGGGATGGTAGGTATTTAGCTTATAAGGAACAAGGTGTACCAAAAGATGAGGCCAAATATAAATTTATCTTTGTTCATGGCTTTGATAGTTGCAGGCACGATTCAGCTGTCTTCTTGTCCGAGGTGGTACCAAATGTTCTGGTGTTCTTTCTCTTCTATGTTTTCCTCTTCACCATTTACATTGCGTGTCTAAATGTTGATATTCCAATGAATTTTTGCAGAAAACTGCCAAAGAACTTGGCATATATTTAGTTTCTTTTGACAGAGCGGGTTATGGAGAGAGCACACCTAATCCTAAACGTACATTGAAGAGCACTGCTTTGGACATCGAAGAGCTTGCTGATCAATTGGGTTTGGGTTCTAAGTTCTATGTGATTGGGTTTTCTATGGGTGGTCAAGTGATTTGGACTTGCCTCAAGTACATTCCTCATCGGTATGTTGTAAAAAAGTATTCTTCTCAGAACATCATTTTCTTCTAAATTGCTTAAAACAAAGCAAACCAGGATAAAAAAAAAATAAAGCCAAAAATATGTTTATGTCCACATACCAGATACTCAGCAACTTCAGTTTATTCGGATGCTAAGTAAGTTGGTGCTCGTTAACTTTATTTGCAACATCAAAAAAGTAAAGAAACCAAAAGCTACCTAAATGTACCACAGAGATTGAAGATTGTTTCTTACTTGATATGTTAGTTCTAGTGTGATTAGGACCATTGCTTTTGTTTATATTTCTTTTTATCCTTATCGGGTGGGATTTGTAACTTGCAGGCTAGCAGGAGCCATTCTAGTTGCCCCAGTGGTGAACTATTGGTGGCATGGATTTCCTGCAAATTTATCAAAGGAGGCTTATTACGAGGTGCAACTCATACCGGACCAATATGCAGTTAGAGTGGCTCATTACCTTCCATGGCTAACCTACTGGTGGAACACGCAGAAGTGGTTCCCATTTTGTAGTCTCGCAGCCAAAAAACTTGAGGTTTTTTCTGCTGCAGATAAAAAAGTCTTACATCTGTTGGAGAAAAGAAAAACTTACGCGGTACTTTCCTTTTCCCATGGTACTCTTTGTTTTTGTGTTTCTATTTTACCCAACTGAAGGGCGCTATGCATATTCTTTTGTAGATAATCTTTAAACTAAACGGGTGACATATGTGACTTTCTTCAATTAGTAGGTTTTCAACACAAAACTCAAGGAAGCATCTTGGCCCTTTTCTAAGTTATATTGTTTCAGCCTTGAGAATAAGAGATTAGAACTCTATGTAAATGCATGTCTTTGTGTGGGTGTCTAAATAAGATGCTGAAATATAACACTGAACTCTTCCAAAATGCAATGAAGCAATCCATGAGTACATACAATGAAGTACAAATATAGACGTAGAGCTCAAAGATCTTAGTCCTTCTCAAGTTAGACATGCAACTTTCTTTTTCTATGGTTTCTTTTTGTCAGCAATTCACACTATGCTCTTTCATTTTTAACACTTGGAAAGATGTATGGTCAATCAGGAATATATAAGGCAGCAAGGGGAGTACAACTCCATCCACAGTGACTTGATTATTGGTTTTGGGCATTGGGAATTCGACCCTATGGATCTTGAGAACCCATTTCCAAACAATGAAGGCTCTGTCCACCTTTGGCAAGGTGATGATGACTTACTCGTACCAGTAAAGCTGCAGCGCTATATTGCTGGAAAACTCCCTTGGATTAACTATCATGAAATAAAGGGTGCTGGTCACTTGTTGTTTGGTGATGGTACTCCTGAAGCTTTATTCAAGACAATCTTGCTGGGAGAGAAGTAGGTTTTTTTGTTTGCTCAGCTTCTCTTTCTTTAATTTTATTCTGGGCATTTTATATATTTGCTACTTTTTCAGTTGGAGTCCAATCTGTGGGCTTTGATTTTTATCTCATGAAAAATTTTAGCAGCAAATGCCCCTTAAAATTTGTCAGTTGTAGTAGAGGAGCAGGGTGTTGAAACAATTCTTATATTTGAAAGTGGATTTGAGTAGTACTAAGGTTTTGAGAGCTTGAGGACCCAGTTCGCGCGTGTTGTATGTTCTTTTCGCATGTGGGTATATGTGTGTGTGTTTTTTTTTTATTTTTTAATAATATATTTTTGAATCAATTTTATTCGATCCTCAAGACTAATTGTTGTTTGAACTACAATAAAATGATTATACGATAAAACTATTATTGAAGGAGGTTTCTCAATATGATTTTTTTATTATATATATATCTAGTATTCAAATTCAAAATTCTTTTATTAAAAAGCATTGAGTATGATATACCTAATTCAAAATTCTTTTCAATTATAGTCCCTTTGAGAGAACTTTTTAATGGGTTTTTTTGCATCCACAAAAACAAAGCTTTTGAAGGTAATTAGCGATAACTTTGTCCAGCAAACTTGTGAATAGAAATAGAAAGTTATTTTTCTTCTAAGGGAAAGGATAATAACCTTTTTCAACAGCGCTTTTTGAAATACAATTTTTGAAAAAGTTCTTTCAAATAGAGCTTACGAATTGAAATCTATTAGTACAGAGGGGCCGCTCTCTTAGTAGCAATTCTCACAACTTGGCTTAGAGAACTAAAACCAAGAGGCAACGTCAAATCACTTCCAATGTGTTTGGCAACTGAAATTGGAAGTGATGAAACTATTTTTAATCTTATTTGTATATTTGATTAATCATTTATGGATAAGAATTAAAAGAAATCTTTTTTTTTTAATTCTTCCTATTTCTTTATAAAAATCTTTAAAAAAATAAAGAAAGAAAAGAAACATAACCCATGCAACAACAGCAAAACCACATATAAAACCCACAAATATTAAAAACAGGATTGTTTTATTCTTTATTTGTATTCAATTAAATCCAAGTTCAATCTCATTCAATGAACACAAAAATAATTATATCTTGCGCACCTAAGGTCCCTTCGAGAACTTGATAAGTGAGAGAAAAACTGTAAGTTTGACGGCAATTCAATCATTCGTAATATTGAGTTCGTATTGGTGACAAGCAGCTTAATTGAATAATATAAAAGTTGGGTATTCTTTTTCTCACGCTTGGCGCGTCCTAAGAGTAGTGCTACTGAAATCAATGATTTGCTGCAATACACACAAACATGATATCAATTGTTAAAAGGACTGTAAAACCTATTACTCCTCAAAAATCAAGAGAAAATATTCACACTAGTCATTTTTCTTTTTCTTTTTTCTTTTCTTTTGACTCTAATATCAAGTTCGCTTGTGCACATTTGGCTAAACGTAGGAGAGAGCAAGCCCTTAACTCACAAAGAAAACACCCTAAAACTCTTCAAAGAAGACTCCAGTTTGAGCTGGAACTTACCTTGGAGGCAAAAAAGCAAAGTAGAACTCAAAACTTACGACCCCTCAAATAAAAACTTGTCCCTCCACCCCAAGCAGCCCTTAGCCGCCAAATCCTCTTTGGTCTGTTTAGAAATGTTAAGCAACCTAGAAACTAAGATCAAGAGACACCACTTAGAAGATTCTAAGCATCCCTGCCCACAAAAACAAACTGGGGAATGAAAGCATAGTGTTTCAAATACTGACCAAAATCAAAACAATATTAATCTTAAAATCTAACCTTAAACATTAGAACATGAACAGATCCAGAAACATGATTCTACTTAACTTTAAGTAGAAATTATGAGAACAGAATGACCAAGATGATCTATATTAAAAATGATCCAAGATTATAATATATGAAAGAATCAAACCAGAAATCAGTAAAACAAATAAAAAGTCATTAATATCACCAATATCAAAAGTTTGGCACTGATTGTACTCATCACAAGAAGAGTTCAGGAGATCATCATTTCAAATGAAAATGCCGAATGTAACTGATGAAACATGAAATACACTGGTCCTTGCAGAGTTATTCATTAAAATAACAGTACAAACAAAACAATCTTTGCCGAATATAACTTACTTTGGCAACCCATTGGTTGGGTTAAGAAGAGCTCGACTCTCATCAGTAAACAGAACTGGACCTTTCCCAGGTCGTGTGCATATGAAATAACTGACATCACCTCTAGATTTCTGCAAGAGAGTACTATCTTTATTTTCTGATGGTGTAGGCAAAGCTTCTATGTCCTCCATTGTCACAATACCAGCATCCTTAAGAATTGATTTATCTCCAAGTATGAAACTGGGAAGAAGAAACAACAGGATATTAGGAAAAAAGTTATCAGAAATTTTCTGCTAGAATTTTCAATTTAGTCCTGTCAATTTTACCTTGACAGCTCTGTATCTACTAATGGAGGGAAGTAGAATAGAAGCCTTTGAAGCAGAAGTGACGCAACTTTTCTATTTGGAGCAATCAGCACTGCGTTGGGTCCTGCATCAAAAGTATAAGCCACCTGGGACATAGTTCTGAGTTAGTAACCATGAATTATCAAGTATGAGCAAGGTCTATTTCCAGAGAATTTCATCTGATCACAGGTCTGATGGCATTATTGAGGTAACAAAACATGATTTGGTACACCAGCAGCATAAATAAAAAAAATTTTAAATTACCAAAAAAAAAAAAGTAAGCAGCCAAGCAATTGGAAAATGATGACTAGAAACCAAAATAAAAGCCTCAAAATTTAAGCTAGTAACATGATAAGGAAACATTTCACGCAAGCAGTTCAAATCTCATTATGTATATTACTACATATGTCAGGAATGCTTAGTGTAAGTGTTCAATCAAGATTTTAGATCAAAATCAGATGGATCTCCCAACAAATACAAATAAAAAACTGCATTTATAAAACAAGGTTTTTTGTTTTTCACGAGGTAAAGCCACTACCAGATTACAGAAAACTATCTATTGTTCTTCACAATAAATGCAAAACAATTTACTAACTACCATTGAACCAAAGGTTTACAGGTTGATACAACTTTACCACTCATTCTTTGAAACCATCCAATGGCCAAAAATTTGCCACCCAGCTGATGAATATACCCACCCAGCTGATGAAGCAACATTACACTTTGTACATAAGCACCTCAAAATGCAAAATTTCTCACAAGCACCAAAACTATTTCCAAAAAGTTCTTGAAAAGAAGACAAAAATTGAAAAAATATCAAAAGTTCCTGAAAAGAAGAGAAAAATAGCATGCCTATATATAAGTTAAAAACTTGTCCAAAAAGATTACATCCGTTCAACTCAAAACCTCATAACGATATTTATAGTCTAACTGAGGGCATCAACAACACAAAAGTAATAACTAAGTAAAATAAAAAATCTTTAAAAAATTTGAAATTGATTCAAGAAGATTTGAAGAAAGGTGGATCTTGACATGAGGATTAAAATTGTTCCATTATGACCTAATATAAAATATCATCGATTTAAGTATGAATTAAAATTGTTCCATTATGACCTAATATAATATATCGTCGATTTAAGTATGAAACAACATCTACATGCAAGGTGAGACTATAAATTACACGTTCCATGCACCATATATGCTTCCTATTTATTCAAAAATATTTGAAAGTGTGAAACACCCATAATCTGCAAAATCAACTAACAACACACAAAAAAAAAAAAAAAAAAAAAAAAAAAAAAAAAAAAATCTATAGAAAATTTTCACCAAATTTTTAAGACCATTTTCATTAACATTCTTTTATAATCTCTCTTGAGAAATTGGTACTCCTTTCCTTGTATCAAATGTAACTTCTTTTTTAATTACCAAAACCTCTCTGAAAAACTCTAGCACTAATGGTAATACACTTGAAAGTTCACATGGTAATTTTCCCCAATATTATATAAACTGAACAATATTTAACAATCAGACATGCAAAAAGCCTATAGAACTGAGCTTCCTTGAGTTCTAAAAATAATATTCTAACCAAAGGAAACTTAACCAAGAAAAAAGAAATATAGAGATTTGTTGAAGGTTAGGGCTATTTGGCTTCTGATTAACAGTTCTATGCACTCAATGAGGATTACCATCTCCAAATAAAAATATAATCGTCATAATATTCTAAACAAAGGAAACTTATCTTGTGATAATAATAAACATAAAAAACAGAGTGTTGTTTAATGAGTTAAAATAGTGTTTTGGGTTTAAAAAAAGAGTAAGGAAACCAGACATCCCAAATGATCAGCGTCAGCATCACCAATATACTCTTCTGAATTTATACTGAATTTGAATGCCATACCTGTGGCGTGCCTTCAAACCGATTCCATTTTTCCAAGTAGCTAATGATCCTGCAAGACAATTGCCTTATCGAGGTTAGCAAATATCAAATATGTAGGAAATTGACCCAAATATTAAAATCTGCCACTGGTTATCTGGAATTAATGACTAGCAAGAACACAGATTGGACAAGGACAGAAACCACAACTTTCCTGTGGGATGTATCATTCATGTAAAAGATAGGAGGAGAGGTATCCAAGCAGACTGCATGAAACTGGTTACTATCAGCACATGTTAAACGTGCAAATGATGGAAAATCACGGCTTTTAATGGCTTCTTCCATTTGCAATATGCGTTTTGGCACTACCTCCTGTCATACTCCAAAAGAATAATAAGATATCATAACAAGTTAAGACTGGTCTATTAGAAATTCAGAACCAGACACTTCGGATAAGAATTAAGAATGCAAAGATATGTAGCAAAATTGAGCATGTGAACTCAATAGCGCAGCATTCATCCTAAAGTAATTTCTAAGTGTATCCAACTAAATTAGGATCAGCACATAATATAAATTTTGATTTTCCAAAAACCCAAGATTTTCTAGGGAATTATAATACCTTCGATCTATAATGTAGAAGAGCACTTGTTTCAACACTCTCACGCATTCCAGTAGTACTACTTGTTTCTTTTTGTCTTGAGCTTACCTGTGATTCGCAAAAATGGATCTTATAAGCCCAATAAAATTTCCAAAACTGAATGACAAGAGAGGGCTGTGGAAGCCACAACATTCCCTAAACTAAAGTTATAGCCTTATGATGTTGTAAATACCATAAGCAAGAAACTGCATAGAAAGATCACAACTTTAAAGCATAAAAAACTAGTGGATAATAAGTATGATGGCTAAGAAAAAATCTTATCAAAGAATTCAGGAGCAGCCTGAAAAGGATTGACCACAACTAAAACGTGAATTCAGTCAAAGTCTGATCCTTAGAGCTATCCCGTTGGAAAATTAAATTTCAATTACATGCCTTCTAAAAGTTAAATTACTGGGGAATGAATAAAAGTGAATACAGCAGAACAAGAAACACCAAGCTAAAAATTTCAAAAATTAAAAGTTTAAGAAAATGAAGACCTGATTCTCAACATGATGGTTAGAAATTAAACACAAAAAAAGAGATTAATATCCACATTGACCTTGGTTCACAACTTCACGTACTGTTTTTATATCCTAATTGACAGTAGAATTCAATACAAAATGAAACCATGTAGCTTTCTTTTACAAGCTACTTCTACTAGAGAAATAGAACTCAACTTAGACCAAGGCACAAATGAGAAAGCCATTCATTTTGCAGAAAACATGTATCAGACAATAACTTAAAAGGTGATACATCAAATATTCAGGGTCGCACATGCAAGTGTAATGTTGTAGACTAATCCACTTTCATTAACATTGGGCTACAAGTGCATAACTAAGACAATAATCCACAGCAAACGTGTTATATTTGCAAAGCATTTGATTATGGTGTACACAATAAGACATCTAAAATTCAACAACCTAGGCAAACAAGTTTCATACTTATATTAGATAACAATTTCCTGGCATTGGCATAAACAAACTTTTAATGAACTTCCTCTATCTCATTGCACAAGTATATGCACATGATGAACCATCAAGGTTGAAATAGGGAGCCAATGAAACCATCACAATTACATACTCATCAACAGAAAAAGAATAAATAGAATATAAAACTGGAATTTTGAAGCTAGAGAACAACAGAAACAATTAGAAGTCCAAATAATATTTAAGAACCTAGTGTGATGTTCCCAGAGAACACAGAGCAATATGACTCTTAGGTAACTATCTCAACCAACAGCTTATTCATAATAGAAAATGAGACATACCACTGCAACAATAATTACAAGATCATCCCAATGCTTTTCATTTGTAAGTTGGACTGCGACACTGTCAGTTCCACTAGCATCCTTTACAAATTACAAAAAGTAAAACTCAGATTAAGAGACAATCATAAGATGATGAAATAATCTTCAAAAAGACGCTGTTGATAACCTTAACTCACGCTTACGTTTCCCATGTTCCACTTGACAAATCCACCAAAAAGACTGCGACAAGCACTGCCTGATCCTTGCCTGTATATTTACAAAGCAAACTTCATGAAGCACTGCCAAATTAAACTTGTACATCCTGATTAAAAAAACCAATCAAATAGTATAATGTGCTAATAATATATATTAATTCTATGAACATGAACACCAAGTATGCACAAATCTACATCTCAAATAGAAGTGCAAACCTTGCAATTGCAGAAAGCATTCCTTCATCTTCTTTCACGTTCATTAATTTTGCAAGGGAGTAGACTGCAAAGTAGTAGTGTATGATTATTATACTCAGTCATCTATAATCCTAAAATTATCACTAAAACCAAATTGAACGTGGAAAGAAACAGACAAATGATAAACAGGTAGCTCAAAGAAGATACTTAGCACATATGCAGCTTAACATGAAAAATTCTGAGGGAAAAGAAAAAAAAATGGAGAACACTAGCGTTGATGGCAAGCCCCAATGAACCACCAGAAGCAGCAAAAATAAGATAATCATTATGGGCAAAATATTTAAAAACCTGTGAACATAAAAATTGAAGAGCTGTCTTTTAATTTATGGCCAAGAATAAAAACAAATCCAAGTACCAAAGACTATTGTTCAATTGTGTTAATCTAGTTATACCATTCCACTAAATCATCCCAAAAACAAAGTAGAAAAGATTTAATTAAATGAGAGAAATACAAGAATTATGAGATGACAAACAAGATCATGAAGCACATCAGAACGTAACATACAGAACAGTACTGATACTCATATAATGTCATTACAACTTATTTCTACTATTTCTAAAGAGAAAAAAAAAAAGAAAGAAAGAAAGCTCTTTAATGATATTTATATTCATTGAAACCAAAGCACTCTCATGCTGACTAAAGAACATCTGCCAGTATGTACCACAATGAAAAAGTGAACTATCCACAAAGTAGGAAAACAAATGCAAAACCATCAAAAAATTTGTAGAAAATTTGGGTTTCAGATATATTAGAGAAACTAATAAAGAAGGAAAAGTATTCAAAAGATTTGCAAGATTCTAACTGCTTGAAACTTCTTTGAGGAGAAATAAAGAAAGATTTTAAGACTTGCAATATTGCAAAAGCTATTCAAATCTGAAAGAAGAGTTTGACTATGAAGAAACGCTCGTGCCATTTCTATAATAGAGCTTTAAAAATATTTTGACTAAACATCGCCTCTAATTTAAAAGAAACATTTACTTCACCAATGCATTGGAGGTAATTTTCATCTAAAATCCAAGCTTCGCTTTATTTTAATAATAAATCATACCACACGGGCATTAATCCACTCCTTTTAGACTTCTCATACAGATATACTACTTCTCAGGAAATTGAAGAAATACCTAATAACACAATCCTATAATGTTTTTCTCCTACTCCTCTGTCAAAATCAACAAAAAGTTCCGTACCAGTTCAACATTTCAACAAAAATCAGTTACGAAGTAATCAAAGTCCTACCGAGGCAAGCAAAGCCAGCAGCAGAAGAAGCCAAGCCAGCAGCAGTAGGAAAATTGTTGTATGAAGCAATATGCACGTTCAGTTTCTCCCAATCTTCTTTACGAATACATATCCCCTTCTTCTCATCCTCAACATCACTTGCACGACTACGAATTTCCCTCAAGCAACTCTGGTATCTACCTCCAGATAGGGAGATCTCCTACACTAAAACAAAATAACAGATAAAAAACCTACTCAAAATTAGTGTTTCGTAAAAGGTAAATACACGAAATATCCACGACGCCTACCTTTCCATTAAGCCACATCCGATCCTTCTGAAAGCTGGGACTAACAGCAACAGTAGTCGTTGTACAGAGGTGCTCCGGATCTAGAGTCACGCTAATGCTATCATTTATAGGAAGAATTAGGGTTTCGTCTCTCTTTCCCCAGTACTTGATGACCGCAATATTTGTCGGAGACTGCGCGGTCACCATCAATATCCAATCGGTCTTCGATTCACAAGCCATTGCCAAATCACGGGAATCTAAATTCTAAAAGAAAAGGTTTTTCCAACTGTATCTAATCGACCGGACTGATTCTCAAACAAGAACAGAAAAATGAAAAAAAAAAAAAAAATCTCTCACATTTAAGCAAAAACTTAACCAGGATGATTTTTACAAATCGAATAGAGCCTAAAACCAGCTAGTATATCTATGTGTGATCAAATTCGATCTGTGCTATCGAAAAACAATGAAGAAATTTAAATAAAGACCAGAAATGTCGATTGAGTCGACCTACTCCGGATCAGGTGCAGAGTAAAAGGCGAAAAAGACGCAGAGAGATAGAGAGAGAGGACGAGAGAGATTACAACCTTCAAAGATCTAAAACCAAGTTTCAACAACGAGACGAGAGTAGCAGATGCAGAGAATTGTACTGTACAGATGTTTCGCTTTGATCTTAGAAACCGTTCTCCAATGGAAGAAAAGAAAAGAAGAACAGATGAATATAGGAAATTAACGAAGAGCGCCTAATTTATCGTTGGGAGCGCAAGCTTTTTGGGTTACTACGGGCTCCTGTTGTCTGAGTGAGGTTCGCGTGTCTGCTTGAGTCCCGGGAAGAGTGATCGCGACCCCGGGCCCGCCCTTACCAATTATTTATTATATGATGTTCAGCTTAAATAATGAATTCATATACTTAATATTATAAATATTATAATTATATATATAAATAAATAAATAAATAAATATATATATATAATAATTAATTCAATATTATCATATAAATAATGTCAATTTAACTGCCGTTGTTATTTTTTTATATAACTGTAGCATACATAATTATTTAATAAATGAGTATGACACATTTTAAAGTATATAAAAATAATTTAATGTTTACAAATGTTATAAATTAATGCAAATATTTTAGTTAAATCAATATTATCATGTACTTTGTTCATCGAAAAATGTTAAAAAAATTATTTCAGTTACATTTTTTATAATAGCAGCATATATAATTATTTAATAAATAATACATGTATATCTCAAAACATCAATTTATTTATTTTTTAATAAGAAATGTTACAATCATATTTGTCGAAACAAGCTAACTTATTTAAAAGTACTAAAAAAGGAATATAAAAATTTATTTAGAAATTAAAATAATCAGGCCAAGATTTCCTACCATTCATTCATGCCTATTTAAGTAATTATCAGGACCATGATATCACTCGTCGCACCGCACGTCGATCCATATCAGATCTTTTCGAGGAGAGCGACTCACCAGCCACACCCAAGAAGATATTGATAGATACGAAGAAAAAAAATGCGAACATTAGATCCAAGTGACTTTCATTTTCAAAAAAAAAAAAAAAAAACGTGAACCCGTACCTAAAGCCTTCTTCATCTCAGGACAAAAGGGCTTTTCACAGTACACCCCGCATGTGCAAACGAGTTTGTAAAGACTACGACACGTGGAAAACATGTAATGACGACAAGTCTTTATGTGGGACCAGTACAATCCAATCTAGCCTTCTTGACTGTTCGATCAGAGTCGAAAGGGTACCGAACCCCATCGAGAATGCTGCGGAGACCACGTGATCTTTGTGGGACCTGCGCCACTGTACAAATGAGAAAGTAATAAAAGAAAGTTGACGGGGAGAGCAACCCCTTGGACCGTCTGCTCCGAACCACCGTGTGATATTTAAAAATTGGATTAGAGATGTCGTCTTGGCTTAAAAAATTTAAGTGATGCGATATTAAAAAATTGGGTCACGTAATATTTAAAGCAGTGGCCCTCGTTTAATCAATCGATTTTTTTTTTCTAATTTTATATTTTTCATATAAAATAAGTAACAAAATATTCAAATATTATAACTTTTTAATTTTAACTTCAACTTCAACAAATCAAATGGTTATAACATATTCACTTTAAATTGTAACTTCAAATGGTTATAACATTTTTACTTTAACCCTAATTTGAAACAATTCAAAATGTGTTAAAAAGCCTGTGTCATCTCTCTTTAATACATCTTGAATTATTCAAATCGAAATTAAAATTAAATATGTTTAAATATTTTATTTTTAGTTTTATTTTCAAAACTTTTTTATTTGATATATTGACTGAATCAGAACCTTTGCCCTATGCCCTGTAAAACCAAAGGAGCACCACTCTAACTTTTAGATATCACATGACCTAATCTCTAAAAATTTCTTAAAATTATAAATATTACAATTAAACGATTTTCATTTATTTATTTTCACATTTATTATATTTATACATGCATATAACGAAATCCACCCACAATTTTTTATTTATTTTTTCCTTTTCTCCTTATTCTTCAAAAGATAATGCTCATCATTTCCTTGTTCACGTTTATAATTTTCTTTCACAATATATTTAATTTAGATACCAAAGCTAACCATAAAAACTACAAACTGCAACAACACCCTTAATGAAAATGAATATGCATGCA
>JAJIYU010003869.1:0-25653 GCA_030144865.1 Tinospora cordifolia
GTAATACTTCTATTTTATTTGACATGTGTTCTCTCATACTTTTGTTAGGTTTTGTAATAAACTTCATACATTATATCATGTATTTTGTATAGTTGATTTTGCAAAATCTAAAGAAAGATTGAGGTATTTCATTTTTATCTTAGTGTGACATTTTTGTAGTTTTCTTTAATGTGTCATATCATGTATTTAACATGTTTAGAATTCACATTTTGCATTCACACATATTAAAAATTTAATTCTAATTTGCTTTTTATTATAAATACCTTTTTTGGGAGAACACTACTTTTTAATACATTTGGGCTTAAAGATTCATTATTGTCGGTAGAAAAACTCTTTAGTTATTTTTATCCCTAATTATGTTACTCAAGAAGGACTAAGAGAGGAAAGGATTGGACCTACTTTAATGCCCTAACTCTTTCATCACATTGTTGCTCCTACATTATCAAAATATTATCATCATCTCATTTCATTCTTATTTTTCTTATTTTATTATATGTAGCAAGCCTTAGTTTTTGAAATTTATTCCAATCCTTGTAGTTCGACCTTGGGCCTCCCCAAGTTCATTATTACTTGTTGAATGTACTACATTATTTTTCCTAGTTACACTTATAATTTGTTGTATTATTTACTTTATGTCTAGGGTCTATTTATGTTGCATATTATTAATTCACCATCTAAAGAATGTATTTTTACATCTCTTTATCTATTTAAAAGTGTGCACATAAAGTAAGCAACACAAATCCAATTTTTCATGCTCAGATGAAGCACATGGAGGTTGATGCTCATTTTATAAGGGAAAAACTTACTTCTGGTGCACTTGAGTTGTGGTATATTCCTAGTAAATATCCAGTTGTTGATATTATGACCAAGGCACTGAGTTTGTCTTAGTTTCAATTTCCGTCAGACAAATTAAATTTGTTTTTTTCTCTTTAAGTTTAATTTGAGGGGGAGATGTGAGAACATCAAAACTATGATAACTGTTTTAGCTCCTGTTTATTAGGAAATTAATCATTTAGCTTGAGTGGATTAAAGATGTCATTTATCTATTGGTCTTGTGATTGTATAAATAGATGATAATCTCTGTAAAAGTATTCATTATGTGACATATCAGAAATAGTGATTTTCCTCACTAATGGAAGTCACAGTTATTTTCTTCTTTCTTCTGAATCTCTGTTTCTGTTTGTTTCTTTTTCTTTTCTTTGTTTTCACAGAGTGTTTCTAAGTTCTGAGCAGACCCACAAATGGTCATAGTCATTTTTCAAATCCAAGGCTTTTTAAGCAACACATATTCTAGTCATTGTTTTTTTTTTTTTTAATTGATTCATCTAGATTAATATTGCTATCATTTAATATGGAATCTAATCAACGGCTCTAAGTTGGCTAAAGACGATGGTGTTTATTTTGAATTTTATCCTCACAATTATTTTGTGAAGGATTGGGTGTCGCACAACATCTTGCTCACGAGGAGGCTTATTCAATAAATTTTAGTTACAATTCCTTTTCAATTCCCCCTTATCTCCTACTTCAAGTGATTTGCACAACAGATCATGCTACTTTTCTCCTGCAACTGATTTGGTGCCGTAAAACGTTGGAGCTCGGCCTGGAAGTCGATGTGTGAACAAGTCCCCAGACCCTAGCTTTATGGGCCCCGCGCCCTTCTTTGTCTCCCGTTACTTACCTGCTTTCGTACATATAAATATATTATTGAGATGATGATGTGTCACGTTAGGTGAAGGGTTTGGTGGAAAATTTGAGGGCAAAAATAGATGGGCGGTTCTTGCTTTGTGACAGAAGAACGAAATAAAATTAAATGTCTTAATCTTGGTTACATGGTTGTAGATCAAAATGCCTAATGGTGTCACTGTGATGGCTAGACTGCTGGTTAGATGTCTCATTTTTGTTTTTTTCTTTCTGCATGACATGAAATATTATTAAATTTTAAGTAGATAAAATTTAATTATCTTTTTACTCTATAAATTTGAAGAAAAATCATATTGCGATATATATATATATATATAAAGTTAGTTTAATGACGCTACGATGAGCTTAAAGCTTACCAATAATGGAAGCTAAGTTCAAGCTTCTTTAAGTATTCCAAATATCCAATGAATGGCATGCGCGCGTGTTTGCAACCCTCCGCAAGAATTAAAGGGGCCGGGCCCACCCTACCTTTCGAAAAACTGAATTGCTATTTCGGATTGGAAAAAGTAAAATTGGCGATAATTTGCCAAGAAAATGTGAAAAAGCATAAAAAGATGAAAGCATTTCAACGATTCCAGATGACTTTCCATATCGGTTTTGTTTTACTCTTTAAAAATAATAATAATTGTTTTTCTTGGTTTAGCCTGGTCAAATTCGACAAAGCTAACAAGAGAGGCCATTCATCTGATTTTAGAATAATTTTAAATAAGATTTATTCAATGGTCATGTTTATTTAATTTGGGTGACATTATTCCAATTTAAATTAAATCTAACCACAAAAAGTTTGAATTGACTGGCTTGTTTTATTGTAACTAGTAAAACATTTTTTTTAAAAAATATCAAAAGAAACATATAGTAAATAATATATATATATATATATATATATATATATATATATATATATATATGTTTGTATAGATATATTTCATTAATGGATTTTTTAGTTTGATTTACTATTAATTTTCTAGACTTCAACTTTTGAAGCGTCTAAAACAAAACTAAAATCTATTAAACGATTAAACTTATTTTGTCTAAAATATTTTAATTGAGAAAATATGTTGTTCTAAGAAAAATAAAAAAAAAGTAATTTTTTTGAATTTATAGTGATTAAATCAGGATTTAAATGCAACATGTGATTGTTTATCCTTTTCTTAAGAGTATGCTTCGTTTATAATATTCTTTTTAAAAAATTAATTTTAGGTTTCAATCACCCCAGCTGATTTTATTGTAGAGAAAGAAATTGTTAATGGGAGTGGTGAAGAAGTCTCCCCTCTGTTCCGCCGCAGTAGGTAGCAGCCCTCTGTTTCTTGGCCACGTGTCCTGGCCCAAATATTCTTTTTAAGCAAGGTCCGCATATCTAATGCCGTCTAGAGCAATCATGACATCACGTCTACTCCACCAACCATACCACCGTTCTCGGTCTATCAAAAAATTAAAAAAAAAAAAAGATAAAAATAGAAGAAAATGGCCACGTCGGCCGCTGTAACGTCGCTTCGCATTAACGGAAGTTCATGCCCAAACCTTCAATAAAAAGGCAACACGTGGTGGTACGCTTTGGAGGCTGCAAAAGAGTTGCAGAGGAATCGCCCTTCGCCGGGATCGCAGGAAATTGATTCTGTTCGTGGTTCTTTCACGGAAGGGAACACTACGTTTGAGCTCTGTTCCGGCACGACGACTCAAATGGGAAGCCTTGATACGGAGAGAACCGCTAAAGGATGGGCCGCGAGAGATCCAACTGGAGTTCTTTCTCCTTACACTTATACTCTCAGGTCTCTTTCTCTCTCTCTTTCTCTATCTTCATAATTGTGTTGTTCACCTCGAAAATGATGTTGATCTGTTAAAAAATTTCCTTAAAAATTGAACAGGAACACAGGCCCAGAAGATGTGTACCTCAAGGTCACCTACTGTGGAATCTGCCACACTGATATCCACCAAATCAAGAACGAACTTGGCATGTCCAATTACCCCATGGTTCCCGGGTAGATTTTTCTCGGACACCCGTCTCTTTATTCTAATTCAATCAACGACCTAAAAAAAACCCCCTTTTCCATTAATCATTTTGGTTGTTTGTTTTATAACGACAAACAGGCACGAAGTGGTCGGTCAGGTTCTAGAAGTTGGATCAAGCGTGACGAAGTTCAAAGCAGGTGATGTTGTTGGAGTGGGTATTCTAGTCGGGTGTTGCAGGGAATGTTCTCCGTGTAAATCTAGCCTTGAGCAGTACTGTGCTAAGAAGATTTGGTCTTACAATGATGTGTACATAGATGGGAAGCCTACCCAAGGAGGATTTGCCGACGCCATGGTCGTTGATCAAAAGTACTTTAATTTCCACTACCCACTTCGTCAATTTCAATCAATGTTTTGCATTGATGATGATAACTTCATGTATCTATACTTCTAGTAGTTAGTAACATGGTATTGAAGTCTTGAATTTACATGAAAGTTAGATATGGATTGTTGGGCTCTTATTAGCCATATAATACTACAACTTTTGGGTGATGTAGTATATGATTTTTGGGCAGATTTGTGGTGAAAATACCAGATGGGTTGGCTCCAGAACAAGCTGCACCGCTGCTGTGCGCGGGATTGACGGTGTTTAGTCCCTTGAGGCATTTTGATTTGATGAAGAGCGGATTGAGAGGAGGGATTCTGGGTCTTGGAGGGGTTGGACATATGGGGGTGAAGATAGCCAAAGCGATGGGTCATCACGTAACTGTGATTAGTTCATCTGAGAAAAAGAAAAGCGAGGCGATAGAACATCTGGGCGCTGATGCTTACCTTGTAAGCTCTGATGCTGCCCAAATGCAACAAGCTAGTGACAGCCTTGATTATATCCTGGACACCGTGCCAGTGCACCATCCTCTGGAGCCTTACCTTTCTCTGTTGAAGATGGATGGTAGGCTGGTTTTGATGGGCGTCATATCTACTCCTCTGCAATTCGTCGCTCCCATGGTGATGCTTGGTTAGTAGTGACTCGTCAATTCAAGCCCCTTTTTTTTTAATTAATACTAAATGGATTTAAATTAAAATTAAAACACCAATGATTGCAAATCACCACCACCACCACCACATCAAATTTTTAAGTTTAAGTCTTTTATACAACACAATTTTTTTAATAATGCTATAAATTTTCTTAGCATTTAAAAAAAATTAATTACTTTTCTTGTATTTATTATTATTATTTTTAATTTCCAATTGAATTTATGATAATATGATGCTTGAAAAATACCCAACTCAGCAACATTTGATGGATATCGTCTGAACTCTATGATTCATTACATGCCATGTATTTACAGTACCTAACATCATTAAGAAAAAATTAAAAAAAAAATCATTTCCAATAGTGGTAGTTTGTTGACTTTATATACTTTTTGATTAGTAAAAGCATTTTTTTAATATAATAATTCTCCAAGAGATTTTTGAAAATGCATGTTATTTGACTTAAAAGAAAGAAGAAAACACCGTCACATACGATATACCGCTTTAACTAGCATAAGATTTTGGGTAAATATTTTGGATGTTAAAAGTATTTATAATTTTTTTTTTTTCGTTGTTAATTAATTAATGGGTGCTTTTAATCTGCAAATGAACTAGGGAGGAAGTCGATTTCTGGTACCTTCGTAGGGAGCATGGAAGAGACAGCCGAGATGCTAGAGTTCTGCAAGGAAAAGAATATCACTTCAAAGATCGAGATGGTGAAGATGGATTACGTGAACACGGCGATGGAGAGGTTGGCGAGGAATGACGTCCGGTACAGGTTTGTGGTAGATGTTGCTGGTAGCAAGCTTGATGACTAATACTTGGAAAACTCCATTAATAATTATAAGTTTGCTTGGTTGTTGAGATATAATCCAAGTGTCACGTTTTTGTTTTTAATTAATTTACCTATTTGTCTGGAAAAGCTAAGAAGAACTCGGGTGCTTTTGAAGGCATATTGGTGGGAATGCCATCACAGGGGAGTGTTTGACTTTTGGGTTTGTTGTTAGGCAGTGGGTTTTGGTATATCCATGGACTTTGTGAACTACATATCCTTACCTTCACTTTCAACACATTACGAAAAATAATTGCAGCTTGGTGCCATTAATATGTCGTTTTGGAGCCCCAATTTACAGTGAAAATGCCTTGTTTCAGCTTTAGTACTTAGATGTTAGAAATTTTTAATATTGGGTCTACTTTTGTTTTAAGGAAAATATAGTGAAGTACTCATTGCATTTATAACTTCTACGCAAGTACGCCATTTATACTTATTTTATAAATGTGTTACGTATTTTGATGTATATATTCAACTAATAATTTCAAATCTTACAGTTGTGTAAAACATATAATTATAATAATCAATTTAACATTGTTTTTCTTTTTTATTATTAATACTGTATATAATATATATATATACATCTGGATAGAGTTTGATAGTTGAACTATTTTTGAGTTTTTTTCAGCATCCTACTTTTGAGAATGACTGCAGCACCATTTATTATTATTATTATTTTTTTTTTCTTCTCACCAATTTAAATCTAGTTTTTGTCATTATTAAAATAACTATATATATAATTACTCTTTGTTAATTAGCTGGATAAAATGACATTCATGTTTAAAGTCTCACTCTACAAGAGTATTTCTTTTCAACCATTCTTGTCTAACTTTACTATCTAATATAAAAGCAAGAGTTTCCCATTTAACCTTGTTATATACATACACACAATTGCCTAATTAAGAGAAAATCTTCTCTTTCTAACCTTATTATGGTAATAAAATATAAAATTTTAAACAATTAAATTTGTTGAAGTCATTTTGGCATGCCCACATATCACAAGATATTAGCCCTCGCTTGAGGCTTTAAGTTGGCCAACTTTTATGAGGCCAGCACCCATATAAAATTTTCATAAGGGCGAGTCTTGGGCTTTGGTTTTTCCCTTAAGAAAAGATCTCTTGCTAATCAGAACAGGATGACACTTCTTCCATATTTGGGCTTATAAGAATACATAGCAGAACTAATTATTAAATTTAAACCCACCAACAATGACCCCCAATATCAGCGCCATAGAACATCAGTCCTCATAAATTATGCCAACCATCGAAGCCTCGAAGCCAATTTTGATTCGAACGATACATTGCAAGATAGTGTCCCTTATACAAGCTTCCAAGTTAGGCTAAACCTTAATTTAGGCCATTGGGACCATGGATGCTCACATTGAACATATTATAAAGGCAAGTCCAAATTTTTTATTTTTATCTGTTAAAAAAACATCTTGCTAAAGTGGGTAACATGACTCCTTATATATCTTAACTTAGAGGGAAACTTGTCGAGACTAATTAATCATTGGAATTGAATCAACCAACAATATGGTTTCAATATTAGCTCATCACACTGATGCATCAATTTTCACGTGAAAGTTTTAGAGTCATGTTAGTTAATCTAATCAGTAACCAATCAGAAATTTTTATGCAACAATGAAATAAGCAGTGCAACAAGAAAAATGACACAATAAAGAATGTCACTATGAACAAACTGTATAACTATTGCAATTAGACTAACAAGATGATCGCAACATCGATGTCACACTTTGCAATACTTACAGCTAGTCCAACACTCTACAAGAGTAATTGAAATGACAACTATTGTAATTGGACTAATACGATGACCAAAACATCGATGTCACACTTTGCAATATTTACAATAGGTCCAATACTCTACAATAGTACTCTATGCATACAAATCACAACGAGTTCCTTTCATCTAGAAGAACGTTGTCAAACTCTGTGAGCAAACACTCCGTTACCAAAGATAGTCACCAATGTCTCGCTGAACACACTGCAAAGTGTACAAGTCCTTCTTGTTCTCATGATTGTTGAATAAAACAAAATAAATAAAATAAAACTTTCAATGTGCAATACAATGACACTTGTCTAAACACAATTTTCTTTGAAGCTCCAAGCACTGAGATTTTAAAGTAGAACTTCTGGGCAGATTGTTGGATCCACTGTATCAGACATTGTGAGCACAATCCTGACAAATTTCGAGAAAATTACAACTTTCCATTAGTAATAGGAACTTTCTGCAACTTTCCTTTATTTCTGAATCCTTAGCATAGTAAGCAGACTGAAATCATTTGATGAAAATGCTTGACCTGATCTATTTCTAGAAACACTGTACAAAGATTTCATTTTCTTTTTAGAGAATATCGTTGCAGATTTGAAACTGTTATGTCTCTCTTACAAAAGAGCCAATTTTTTAATTTAAAAAACGTTTCATTATTGAAAGGAGACTGAAATTATTAAAGAGATAACGTTTCCAAAAAAATGGCAAAAGAATGCTTCTAAAACCTAACAAGAAAGGTTTAAAATAAATTTTTCAAAAGAACAATATTCTCTTTCCTTTAACTGCTAACTTCCAAATAAGATATATGTAGTAATTTCAGTTTTAAAAATAGAATCCACATGAGATATTCTATCAAATTCTAAGCACCACCAAACTATGAAATATTCTATCTATAATTTTTAAAATATTAGTATTACCAAACATGCAAATTAAACCAATTCCCAACAAATATAAATTCAAAAACATGTCAACAAATGATTTCAAAAACATTCCATAAGATTTTGAAATCTGTTCCAACAGTTATGCAATTGTTTTAGTTTCCAAAATAAAAATAGCTACTCATAATATTCAGTTTTTAAAATCCAATATCAGTTGTATGTAATATTCCATATATAATCATATTGTTTTCAAAATAATTTAAAGATGAGAAGCTTGTTAAGATGTGATTTTGATAACATTGCATAAGTTTTAAATTTTGATTCAAGTGTTATTTTCTAACTAGGAAATATGCAATATTTCAGCATGCAATCTTTCAGTTTTTAAAAATTATTACGCAATATATCAACTTACAATATTCAGTTTCTAAAATCACAATATTCTCGTAGTATGTAATATTTAGTTTTTAAAAATCAATAGCAACAATATTCAATTTTTCCATAACAGTAATATTCTATTTTCTATAATCATTAAATATTCTATAAGGCTAATGTTATTTTCATGTTAGCAGTATTTTCAGAAGATATGAATGTTGACTTAACAAGACACGTCAACACTAAGCATGCCCACTCATATTTGAAAATTGTCATGTTACATATGATGTGACATTTTCCTAACATTACAGATTACAGTTAGCGCGATTAAAGCCAATTTTGAATTGTCTCACATGTTATAAGATATTGTTCTTTTTATAATCCCCAACTTTCACTAACCTTATCTTGTATAGAGTATGCCATAAAGGCAAGTCCTTAAAAGGATATGTTTTTCTCTTTGAGAAAAGAATCATATAAATGTCAAGACAGGAGAGTTTTGATAAAGTTTAGAGTGGAAAAATGCATAATCAATATAAAACTAATTATTTAAAAAAGCCACCAATAATTATGTTATTTAAAATATTTGATAAAGTTTTTATCTAATATAATTATGTTATTTAAAATATTTGTTAAAATTAGATAAATAAGCCAGCTCCTAAATTTATTGTTTGTTTTTTATGTTAACATGTTTACTTATTTTTTATGTTTAGCTTTATTAAGACAAATTAGAGGCTTGACATGTGTTGCACATAAGGTAATTTTAATTTCAACGTGAATTCAACTCAAAAATAGTTTTTAACACTATAGTATTAAGAATCGATTATATAAATAAATTAAACCGCTAAATTTGATGCAAAATTATAATGCCTATGAGGACGTTGTTAAAATATTTATATACATAAAACTAAAAATAAAAAACATATAAAAATAAAAATTAAATTAAAAATAATATTTTTTGATATAACGAGAAAAAATGCCGATACGATAAGTGACATTTGGTGGGTCCAAATGGTGCTAGATACTATATAAGGGAAATACAAGTGAAAAACTAAAAATAAATTAATAAGTTTTTTTATGGTGCTAAAATTAGGTGTAACAGATCATGTTATTATGCGTAAACATGTCGCAACCCACTTCATAAAAGTGGCATCACGATCGGCACATAGTACCATATATGCTACACTTATGTATATAATACTAGGTCAGCCTCTTATACTCTGAATTACTTAATATCCGTAAAAATTTCGACAGAGTCTCTCTTAAAACTTTGACTTCTCCTAAATAAAAATCATCACTTCATAAACATTTTTTCAATACACCAGTTCACAATAGATAGTATTTCACTTGCTATCATCGATCATAACTCATAATCTATAGGCTATGATGTTCCGCACTCCTAACTAGTAAAACAAATCCAAATCCTTCTCGTGATATTACATATATTATGATAATTATAAATTATCATAGTATATGTAATATCACCAAAGGGATTTGGATTTGTGTACATACAATTTTATAAATACAATTTAATAAATTATAAATTATCCTAACTAGTAAATACAATTTTATAAATTCTAAATCAAATGTCAATACAAATATCATGCTTACATTTGAATTATTTTTATATCTACAATGGCATATAAATGACTAAAATAAAGAAATACTTACAGAATGCTAACGACTTAACCCTGTTGGTCACGTATCTCACTTCTTAGTAAAATAATTAGTCTCTTCCAAATTTACTATAAAATTCAGTAATACATAATCCATCATTTTATATATAATATATATTTTCATCTAGAGAAGTCTTTATTTAATAAAAATCAAGGGTTTTGACATAATATTACCAAAATTACTATTCAATCAATTCTCAGTATCTACTCCAAAATTTAGGTTTCGATCCACCACAATTATTCTATCACGAAGTCAGTTTATATGCACAAATCAAATTTAATTTATTTTTATAAATAACTTCTAACGCATTTGTTTTTCATATTTAATCATATACGTGCATTAGAGCTCACGTGTGGTTGCACACTAGCTCAAATATTCTCAACGACCTTTAAAATTAATTTTTTGTTCATATACCATATTTTTATAGCAAAAAATAAAATAAATAGGCTTTCCAAATAAATTTTTACTAATTTTTTTTAATTTTTATAAATAATCCAATTGGTCAATCATTAAAAAAAAATTCTAATTGATATCCAAAATTTATGAATTTGGTGTCAATGGGTATGTATTTTTATTCTCTACATTCTTATAAGTTTCAATCAAGGTTTTGTTAGGGTTTAACATATCTCAAAGCTCATCCAAAGATTATTTAACTTTAAGTATTTATTTTAGTATCTACAGAACAAACGAACAAAAACTAACCATATAACTGATATCTACGCATCACGAGAAATGTTTTGGTATAATTTTTGCTTTTACTCACAGTAGAAGAATATCTTAATTTTAGGTATTACTATAAAACATCTCCTATAGTAAAAATTGGACCCATAGATTCGTAATACTTGACTTATCTAATATCTTTGTAGCACGGATTAAGGAAAATGACTTATTTGCGTGTTAAATCTATCAAAAAAATTCGAATTGCTCTTTTTCTTCTCTTCTTTCCATTGTTCATTGCGTTCTGGAAATAGGAAACAAATACGAAAAAATAAATAAATGAAGGAAACGGATCATGCTCATTCTCCCCCGCCCCATGTCAAATTAATTTACTCAATTGCCCCCCTAACACATGATAATCACCATGCATTAATCTATTATAGGTCTTGCCCAACCATATACACCAAAGCCATAAATAATATATATATATCTTTATTTTAATTTAACTCACCATACATAAACCCAAATTACACCCATATTGTATATTTTTATTTTTTTTATTTTCTTTTCCAACCCATCCCTAATTAATATTAATACTAATATTTTATTATTTTTTTCACACAACATTTATTTTTAATAGCTAATTTAATCAATTAATTTATATACATATCGTGTATTTTTAATACATGTATATAATTATATATAATTATACATATATACATGCATGTATTTATAAACATTTATTTTTATTTGAATTAATTTAAGTGTCAAATTAAAATATGAAGTGTTACAAAACGTGTTACTTCATAAATGAATATGACTTATATATATTATAAACTCAAACTTGACCAATTTATTAATCGTGTCGTAATCTTATAGTTATCTATAATTTATTTTACTTTTTCAAGCCATTTTTAAAATTATTTCTTATAAACTTATTAATAAAATGCCAAACATAATAATTTATTAAAATTAAAATAAATTTAAAAATTTAAAAATAATAAAAAAGTCATATCATCAATATATTAATAAATATATTATTTTAAATTAACTTGTTTATAGTTTATTTCTTAACTTATTTATATAATTGTGTTAAACATATTATTTTTTAGTTTAGTAGGTTAATTTGCTTATGACTTTAATTTTAGTTGTATTTAAAATGTTTTGACCTAAATTTATTTATGCTTAACTCAAACTCATTAAATACATATCGTGTTTGAGTCGGGTTATCGTGTTGTGTCATAAATTGTCGTCCTTAGCTAAAATAAGAAAATTTGGTGCAAAAAGTGATTCCAATGGAGGAGTTGTCTAATGTTATGAATAAAGAAGGTATAAAATAAAAATAAAAATAAAAAATTATTTGTTCTGGTGCAAAGAGAAAAAGTTTGGGATGGATGGTACTCCCTACAGTTGAGCTTTTTTGAACTCTGTTAGATTCATCTTATTAAAGCCTAAAGTTAGCATTGCTAAGAAAAAAAAAAAAGTTTTAAGTTTTACTTTTGTTTGTCCTTATAAATCTATGTTTCTGGATTGTTTTAAACATTTAAAAGGTAAATATATATCATTGTTTCTTGTAAAAATTATTTTATTTTAATACTGTTTAAATAAAACTATGTGTAGCACACGTGTGCGTGCATTTATGCTTAGAATCATGACCCTTAGATTTTTTTCAAACGTTTGTAGCGGTATTAGTCAAGATTTTCAAATTAATTTATTATGCAGAGAAGTTAGCTACTCAATGTATAATATTACATTAAATAAATAAGTAATCACCTAATACAAGTTTTTGAAAACTTTTTACCTTTTCTTTCTAGGATTGTTGTTACGCAAGATTAGAAATAGCTCCTTCTTTCGTTGGAGATATGTTGAATTCTACGGTAAATCCTCTCAATTTTGTTTCTTTCAGCGGTCTTTGACGGTAAAGCTGGATGATTCTAATTTCTTAATTTAGAAAAAATAACTTCTTTTAACAATCGAAAGTCACAAGTTAATTCAATTTCTTAGTGATGACTCGATCTCCTCTACTGAAGTTTCTTTTTCAAAATGATGAAGCTATGAATGTGATCAATGCAGAATTTTTTTTACCTAGGCGCGTCAAAATCTGCTCTTCCTAGCTTGGATCTTTCCTCCATGATGCAAAGTATTTTACCAAAAATGGTCAACTATAATACCACCTAATCAATCCCAAACTATGTTGAAGCTTTAATTCACATCTCATGTCAAGAGCTAAAGTACATTATAGTACAAGAAACCATTGCTAAATTGTTAAAAATCTAGACAAAAGACACGTGGTTTACTATGTGACATATGACGTATTTTTAGAATGTTTATGTAATTGACATGTTGGTGATAAGAAAGAACATTCCGCTGCGTAAGATCATGGAATTAGTTAGATGTATGTAGTTTCTTGTGACTATCCATTAACTCATTTTGGCAACCAGTAGAGATTGAAAAAATATCTAATAATCTTATCGATATGGGTTCAATGGTATTTATCTCTTTTGGCATGTTAATCTTCTTTGACAGTTGGGGCTTTTGAAAAGTAACCAAGATTCTTGCTATATGGATTGGTCTATATTTGGTAATATGGTGGTGTGTATACTACTAAGACATTCTCAAATTTTTGTAAAGATGGCATTAAAAGATATTTTACAGTTAAAGAGAACATCACAACAGAAAAAACTTACAGAAAGAACAAATTGTACCCCATTAGAAAGGGCACAATGTATGTTATCTAATGCTAGCTTGGGGAAAGAGTTTTGGGCGAAAGTGGTGGCTAAAACTTCTTCCTTGTTAGCAAATCACCATACACAACTATTAATTATTAGACTCCACTTAAGATATGATCAAGTAATGCTATTAATTATAGTACTTTGAGAGTGTTTGGATGTTTTGATTATTATCATGTCAAAGAAAGCAAGATTGATCAATAAGCAAAAAATCCATATTTATGGGCTACGCAAATTGAGTGAAAGGATATAAGTTACGGTATCTTGATTTGCATAAAATTTGTGATTAGCAAGATTTTGACGTTAATTTGATGAGTTTAGTTTGATGTTTGACAAGCATCTCAATTTTTAGAAAGAGGATAAAGTGTAGCTATCCAAGTGTAGTATGCTACTAAAAGAGAAAACTTAAAAGAGTAACATGGAGGAGATAGCAAGTGGAGCTAATGAAAACTAGCTGCAGGAGCTACTAGAATAGTTGAAAGGACTATTAGAGCACTGGTTCAATATGGGTTTAAAGACGTGGCAGTATTTGCATTGACAGTGTGGGAAGATGATCCTTCTACTTTAACGGAGACAATGATTGATGTTTATTATAAAAGATGGAAAGAAGCCATGCATGATGACATTGACTTATTAATGAAGAACTAAACTTGGGATTTGGTAAAGTAAGCTAAGGGTCAGTGGGTTATTTGATGGAAATGGGTTTATTCTAGAAAAGACGATCTTCTAAAATTAGACAATGTGAGATATAAACCAAGGTTGGTTGCCAAAAGGTAAGCTCAGAGAGGAGACATGGATTACAATGAGGTTTTTCTCCCATTGTGAAGCACACTTTTGTCGGAGTATTGTTGGCACTAGTTGCCTTATTTGACTTGAAGTTCGAGCAATTTGATGTCAAGACAACTTTTTTACATGGGCACTTAGATGAAACAATTTACATGAAACAACCCGAAGGTTTTGAGGTTGCTAGTAAAAGTGATCATGTGTGCAAACTAATTAAAGAAGTCCTTATATGGACTCAAGTAGTCACTACATATTGTTATAATAAGTTTGACTCATTTGTGATCTTGTAGGGATACATAAAGAGTAAGTATGACAGTTGTGTCTACTTTGTGAGAATTTTAAATGCGTCTTATGTTAATTTTCTTTTATATATTGATGAAATGTTAATTGCTAGTAAAAGCATAGATGAGATTAACAAGCTAAAATCTCAACTAAGCTATGAGTTTGTGTAACACCCCGCCTCCCAAGTCCTATCTTTCACGTCATCTGACGGTTCAACTCTCTTTGATAAAAAATCTTAGGATGCCCGAGAGACGAACCCGTGTTACATTTTCTTCTTCTTGGACCCAAATCTATTAGGGTTCCTGTGTACATTAGTCTATGTACCAAATGACATCATGGTAAATAAAATTCTTCATTTATTCATTCGAAAATTTCGAGTACAATAATCCATTACAACGAAAAATAAATTCAAAACTGAAATACATGATTTAGCTTGGGTCGATATGCCCTACATTGAAATAAATAAAACTTTCAATAGATAAATCTCCTCGCAAGCTAATTAATTCCCAGTGATGTGAAAAATAGGGGGGTGAGCTAAAAAGCCCAGTGAATCATTCCATCTATTTAATCCATTATTTCAACCAGACAATGCAAGCAAATCAAACACTTTCAGAAATTAATTCGATTCAACCAATATATTAATTCAGTCATAATTTAGACCGAACGAGAATACCCTCTGTGCTCTAGATCTAGGGAGAGAGATCAATTCTGAAAATCAAACCCATTTTTAGTGGGATCATTCTTGAAACCTGTTCTATGCTGGTGTCAGTATTGACAGCCAGTTCTAATTTTACATGGAACACAGAAAGTCCCCGATACCGGTACGTGGTTGAAATTTTATTTAATCTGATTTTTTTCATGTGCAGAACATAGCAAATAAGCATTTCAACAATAATTAAACATACCCACAGTATAACATCATAAATCAATAGAAGCACAGATTTTTAATTTCTGATGTAGAAGATTGTACGAGACGCAACTACAGAGCATACTCTCTCAAACAGGAAAAAAATGACTTTCGATTTCTGATGTAGAAGATCGTACAAAACGCAACTATAGAGCATACTCTCTTGGTCATGCAACATGATAATTGAATGACATAAATACAAAGAACAAGAATAAAAAAAAATCAAGCTAACCAAACAAGCAAGCATTATCTAAGTCAAAATAATAAATTAAAAGAAAGGAAAGAAATCACCTCAAGATCGCTTCCTAAATTCTTTGTAGCACTTCTTTGCTACTACTTAACGAACTATTTAGAATAGCTCAAGCAAAGAAGAACTAGAACTAAGGTTGCCAAGAAGGAGGCAAAGAGAGAAAGCAAGAGAAATTTTAACTCTTGTCTTTGGGATGAATGAAATGGGTGGAGTAGGGGGGTTTATATAGGGCCCTCTTCCAAATAGTGTCTCTATCTTTTCAATGTGGGATTATCACTTCCTACATATGCATACTTTAACGTCTCACCAAATGAGATATTTCATTCATAAATGCATTTCCTTTACATATATACTTCTCTATGTATATTACTATCATACTAAACGAATATTATTTTCATGAGTGCATCTAATTAATATTTTATACACATACTTTTTTATATTAATATCATACTTAAATATTATTTTCTTATTCAAATAGAGAAGCGTATATTTACCCAACAATTCTATATATCTAATATTAATCAATGCATATCCCTTTATACTTCTATGCTAACTAATAATTAATTGCATATGAATGACAAATGTATATATATATATATATATATATATATATATATATACGTATTTGTGCTAATAAAATGTGTTCTAAACTCAAATTTTGGTTATTACGTTACTAAAATTTCAAGTATTACAGTTTGAGATGAAGGATTTGGGAGCAAATAAGAAGATTCTTGGGATGAAAATACATACAAAAAAAGAGCAAGTTAATTTTGTCAAAAAAAAAATCCTTGGAGAAAATACTTTCAAGGTTTGAAATTGAGACCTCTAAGCCAATGAGTCCATTAGCAACTTATTTTGTAAATTTAATAGATAGGACTCCGAGCACTTTGGAAGTGTGAGTACATGAGTCATGTTTTATATGCTTTGTGAAATGGATAGCTTGATGTATGCTATGAAGTTTACTAGGCTAAATGTTTCATATGCAGTAAGTGTTATTAATAGATATGCAATAAATCCTAGAAAACAACAATGATAGGTGGTGAAATAATTTTTATAATATCTTCAAGGGAAATTGGATGTAGGATTGAGTTTTTAGTGACAGTGGCCAGAGTTGGCCTAATATTTTTGGGGGCTCAAGACAAAGAAATAAATTGAGACATCAAAAATAAGGGCTTAATTAATTAAAATTTTTTTATAATATATATATATATATATATATTGGCTTCTGAAATAAAAGGGCCCATAGGACAACGGGAGACCAAGGTTGTCGCCCTTTGGGTCTTGCCTCAGGGCTGGCCCTGATAGTGGCACAAGTTCACTTGTCAAAAGTTATGTGGATTCTGATTATGCTAGTGACTTAAATAAGTAATGCTTCGATATAGATAATAAATTCACTTTGGCATGTGGTCTCAATAGTTTGTTGTAGATGTTACGAAATACAATTGCTTTATTTTCTACTAAAGTTGCGAAAAGGGGTTTTATATATGGCTCTAAAATTCGTTTAGTACCATGCACATCACCCTAGAGCGTGTATATGCTAAAACCAGGCACATTAATATTTATTTCCATGTTGTTTGCAATATTATCAAAAAGATGAGATTTTTATACGAAAAATTGGTACCAATGATAATTATGCATATATGTTGATAAAGCTAGTCCTAAGGATCAAGGTTGAGCATTGCTTGAACTTTATCAATATTCTATAGTGTTAAGTGACTTGAGGGGCGCACTGAGAAATGTTAATTATGATGATTGGTTAGTAAGTCGTTGTCGCTCTTGCCAAGATAAAAATTGTTAAGTATATGTTACTCAAATGCTTATAGGCCCAAAGAGTGCTTTTATTTTTTGAGTTTTTTTTTTAATTTTTTTATTTTAGTTGTTTCTTTACTTATGTTAGTTTTTTTTTGTTTAGAATATCAAAGCGAATTAGAATATTTCTAGTTTGAATAGGAGACTAAGTGTGACATTGTCATACATGAACAAGTAGCATCTGATGTAAAAAATAGAAAAAAGACATGTAAAAAATAGAAAAAAGACACTAAATGGCATATTAATTTTTGAATTAATAAAATCTTTATTTTCAGTGGGTACGTATATCATCGTTCTACCATACAACTTTGTGTATGTTGTTCTTCTTATTTTATTTACATCTTTGTGTGCATTTTTGTTGTGTTGATAAATCTCTACAAATGGGCAGTGAACATTTTGGTGCACTTCTAGTGCTCTGATGCTGCTTTTATTCATGATGGTTAATACAACAATACATGGTGATGTTTTTTCTCAGACACTACATATACACACAGGTCAATAATAGGAAATGACGCTGCTCCTTTGTTTTGACATCTAGTAGATGAATTAACTGAACTTATCTTTACATTAATGAGATAATAATAACAATAATAATAATAATAATAATAATAATAAAACAACAACAGCGTACGATTGGCGTAAGTATGCCATCATGTCCTATAGGGTTTGAGGAATGGTGCTTTAGACCCCTAATTCCCTAGCTAGTAAAATATTAATATGTTATGAGCTAATTAATTAGGAGACGCAACAAAATGACATCATAATTAAGAAATTTAGGAAGCATTATTATATAAGGATAGCTTTTCATTATGACCTGTATATTGAGATGATCTGGCACGTGAAAATAATAATCTATATCGATGCCCTCTTGATGAACTGAAAACGTGAAGGGAAGATTTTGACAGAGACAATATACATATTATTAATTAATTAATCAAAGTTTTGTTAGTTAATTTTCGTTTTTATTTGTAACTGCACACATTAATTAGAATATCTAGGCTTCCCAAAGTCTTCATCCTAGATGATAAAAATTTGTACACCAAAGTCATTTCGCTCTTTGTATAAATTAAAGTCTCGTTATAGAATCATAATCACAGTTACTACAGCAAATAATGGTTTGAAATTAAAATTTAAGATTACCAAATCATAATTCAAATCTCTTTAAGATTCTCCTAATAAAACTAAAGTTTAAAATAGAATCGAGATATTTATGTCAACTTTCACCCATTTTCCTTTAAAAAATTTTTTTGGAAAAATTAAATGTTAAACATAACCATAAGATTGCCTCGAATCATGCATCACCACTTGATTCGAGACAGTTCTATGGTATAAACGGGTAATGTATACTTTAAAAGGCAGATGTTAGATTTTAATGTAGCATTTTTTTTTTCAAGCTTACCTAAGTTGACACCCCAACGGCGTCTCCATTATTTAAAGGTAACTTAATCTCTGGAAGAGTGACACCTGTATTTCCGCCTAAATAACAAATTACATCAAAATCTAGTGCTAATCCATGAAATGTAACCGTTTCCCAACTTGGCCCGTGACATTTTCCACGGCCTTCCTCTATATATACCTCTACCTTTGCCTCCCGTTCTTCATCAACTCATTCAAAACATATATACATATTACAGGCTTCTCTAGAAATATAAATTTGGGAGAAGAAGATGGGTTATTGTTCCATGAGTGTTGTTATGTGCATCATGGTCATGAGCATGGTAGCTGTGCTTCATGTTGCTTCAGCACAGAACTCTCCACAGGACTTCCTTAATCCCCAAAACGACGCTCGACGTGAAGTGAACGTTGGTCCGCTAGCGTGGGACGAAACGGTGGCAGCGTATGCGCAAAGCTACGCGAACCAGAGAGCCGGAGACTGTAACTTGGTGCACTCAAGAGGGCCTTATGGTGAAAACATTGCGATGAGTACTGGTGACTTAACAGCGGCGGGTGCTGTGGATTTGTGGGTAGGAGAGAAGCCTAACTACAACTACGATAGTAACTCTTGTGTTGGAGGAGAGTGCCTTCATTACACTCAGGTGGTGTGGAGGAACTCAGTTCGACTTGGTTGTGCTAGCGTTAGATGCAGCAATGGAGGCACTTTTGTTACCTGCAACTATGATCCGCCTGGTAACTACATTGGTCAACGTCCATACTAGGCGAATTAGATAGCAAAATCTCCATTGAAATCATTTTTAATGTCACAAGTTGCTTTATATGTAATACGAATAAAAGTTTATATATGTAGCTATAAGTCTTGAATAGCTTCCTTAGTAAGGATCTTATTCATCTCCTCTGTAAGCTGCTGCTGTGGAACCATATATATATAAAATGAAATGATTACCACTTTATCATTGAAATATTGTGATCCTTTTTGAGCTTGTAAAAATGTGTGATTGAATGGTTTTACAATAATTCAAATAGTGATTAATCTTAAGAAGCTAGTATAAAGCTAGCTTAAGATCACACTGTAAAAATATAAAAACGTCCGTGATTGAATTTTATTTATTTTGTCAATCTTTCACCATATTATAATTAGTCATAAAGTTATGGGTTATAATTTGTGATACAAAACGATAGCCCTATTTGAACACGATACAAATTTAACAGGTTTTGATTGAGAATAAACAAATTTGGGTCAAAATAAATTAAACATGATTAAATTTTAAGTTATAAACAAGTTAACCGAACAAACTTAAAATGACTTGTTTACTATGACTATAAATATATTAAGAGACAAATTATAAATAAGTTGATTAAAAATTTATATATTGACGATATAATTTTTTTATTATTTTTTAAAAAATATTTTATAATTTAATTTGCTTCTAATAAAATATTTATGTTTCATATTTTTATTAGTATTTTTAATAAAAGTAATTTAGAAATTAGTTACAAAAATTAAAATGAGTTATATATAAGTACAAGATTAATAAAAAAGATGAGTTTAGATTTGTATATTTGACATAATTAATAAATAAATTGAGTTAAAATTTAAAATATATGGGTTCTACTCATTTATGAAACTATCTATTTATAATATGAATTATGACCCTTACATAATTTATAATTAAATAGAGTTTACTAAAATTACAAGTGTACCAAATTAGGACTAAAAATTCTATTATAATTAATTTATATTAATTGTACCTCAATAAATATTTTAAACTATCTTAAAATACTCCTAATAATACTTACACATACCCATCTTACACGCCCTCTTTCAATTCTTCTTCCCCCTTTGCCGCCGTGTCTTACGCTTTCTCCCTGTATCTCTCAATTCAATCTCAAGTATCCTCTCCCTTCTCCAACGTTTTTCACCTCTCTTTCTCTCTCTCTCCAACGTTTTTTGCCTCAGATCTCTCTCTCTCATGTCTTTTATCAAATTTCCTTTGCGCCGAAAGAAAGTAATACTAAGTTTCTTTTTCTGCTTTTTTTATTAAATGAATTGTGGACCAAATGTAGATGATTGAGATGATTTGTGCATTTTTTACGGTGATGGAATTAGTCATTATTTTGTCAAAAGATCATCAATGACAATATAACAAATATCATAAAATATGGTATAAATTTTTCATTTAAAAACAATTCAAGTTTTTTAGTGGGTTGACCACGTAGAATCTATCTTATAGCACAAAGGTTGACATTTGAATGCTTGTAACAGAATTGGTCTTATGATACTGACTCATAAAATGAAACTCTAAAATACTGACTTTTTGTCCTAAGGTTGGCTCTTTGAGCTACCTCTATTGCATATCTGTAGGATGGACCTTGATGATGATATTTTTTTAATTATTTTGGATTGTTGCACAAATGGGCACATAACAAAATTTACCTCTCCTTGATTAAGTCATCATGAAAATACTTTTAACTATCTATATTGAAATAAATACACGTACGTTTCAAGCGATGATTCAATTGAGGGTTTTAAACAAAGAGATATCAAATAAAATGATGCAAAACCTACTTCAAATAGTGAGAAAAATATGTCTAAAAATAAAAAATATATTTATTAATATTTTATTTAATTTTTAATTGAAAAATCAAAGTATGACCATCTAAAATCACACACAAAAACGTCTCCTTAGCTTGAAGAGAATGAATAATGAAATTGAGATATGAATAGTTTGGAATTGAGACAAATGATTTAATAGAATAAGAACATTTAAATCATTTTACATGATGGTATTTCTTTTTAATGAAAAAAAATATATAACATACAGTTAATTGGAGTGTATTTATAATATGATGGGACTACTTTTACTGCACTCTTAGTGAATTTATTTATTTAATTAAAAAAGGGAAAAGTGTCACATTTGACAGTATAACACACTTTGTTGACATTATCACACTCTCAGACTTTAAATGGCATAACTGTCTCAAATTAGGCATTAATTGAGCTACTAAAAAGGATTTCAAATATAATGCATAAAAAGTTTTTTTTATCAGTAATGTAGGTCATTTTGTCAGAGAAACCTCTCAAGATGGTTGTACAAGCTTCTTCAATCATGTGATTCTGGTTCCTGGAAGTTAGAGACAGTTAGCCGCACATCACTTCTTCTTCTTCTTCTTTTTTTTTTTTTTTTTTCCCCTAATCTCTAACGTCACCTAGTTTGTGTCTTAGCTTTGAGCTCATGTGCTCCCACATGTTTCTCACAAACTGGTCCATCAGATTTTTGGACTCCTTTGCATTCAAATCCTCCAAGAGTTGTAGATTTTTGGGCACCTCGATTTTTTTATAAAATATAATTGCTTCTTTGAGTAGAATTCACAATCGATTGTATGCGTTTTCATTTGCTACAGAAATAGTTTATTTTCTAATAATGTTTTCTTAGAAAATTCTACTTGATAATGAAAATGATATAACATCATTACAGACATGTTAAATACACACAAAAATAAATAAAGATAAAAATAAAAAACCAAAAAGAAAAAGGAGAAGAAGAAAAAGTGAAAAAGCAAGAATCAAAGAACCAAAAAGAGCAATCAACTGGTCGGACCAAGAATTAATTACTGACGAGTGTAATTGAAAGCATTATTTTTCGGGTAAAACATATATTTTTGATATCCCGTCAAAGCTTATATGACTATTTGACTCAATTTCGGTAAAATTTTAACATCTCATATTACTAAGCGTAAGAAGATCAACAAAGAAATCCTCACCTTGCATAAAATTAAATAAAACTGCAATGCTAACATAAGCACTCACTACATGAGATGAATAACACTACAATTATCAAAATTAACATATTCATTTAATACCTGTGAATGTTACAACTGCATCACAATCAATTTAGAACTGCCCATAACTTAATTAGACACATAAAACTATCATCTATTAATAATTTTCCATGCCCCACTACATATAAGCAGGATTTCATGGTTACCACAATAATTTCAGGGCTACAAGCCAATTTCTATAACCTTTTCTAAATGAATAGAGGCCATGGCCGCACAGAAAAATTGATTCCTCCCTTCATACATAACAACCTCCTTAATCCTCTTCGATAGAATAAAAAGACTCACAATAAGTAAATTTGGCCGCTTCTTTGCTTTAATTTTACTGGATGAATTTGATTTGCAAAACTTGTGTTGAGAGAATGATCCACGACATTTATCATCATCGCCGTCATCACTATAAGTGTTGCTGCTACTATCATCCTCGTCATCACTATCCTCTGTATCAGAATCAATAGTTGCATTAGCAAAATGGACAACGTGAGTAGAATTGGAAACAACAGATTCAGCAGCAGCCACAGCCTCAGGCGTGTGAAGGTCGGTGACACCTAGAAGCAAATCCAGTGAATTTAACATACAACACGATAAGAACTCACTGAATTTTAGGGAGTCAATGTTCTATTGAATCGCAAAGGCAATAACTCACCATTTCAATGTATTCAGTTTCATTGACAGTAAGTACCTCAATATAATAATTAAGCATAAGAATTTGGCTACATTCCAACAGACAGGGCACTTCACTTCATATGAGCAATTCTTGCAAGAGCTAGAGCAGTAGTTAATACTTCAATTTTCAGGAAATCTGTATAAATACCTTTGCATCATGCTGCACTCTTTTGTTAGATTCTGCCATGGTTGCTAAGAAATCCTTTACTTTCCCAAGAACTGACGAAATTAGCATATAATGAACTCTTTTGAATGCAAGGGCTACACAATGGCATAGAAGAAATTAGCATATAATGAGCAAGATATTTAATCTTCTTATGTTTGTAACCTTTTTTAGCAACAAGAAGTCGTATATATAGACAACAATGACTAAAAATGAAAGAAAGTGAAAACCCAGTCATGGTTGAATTCAATACCAAAAGCTAAAGGGATCTTTCATTAATTCTCTATTACATTTATTTATATTTATATTGGAACAGTCAACTAGCACAAATCAACCAGCAAACTTACCAATCTTAATTCATCTCCTTACTTGCAAACATACAGTACAAGCAAAAGTGGCTTTGATGAAAATATTTTACAAAAGGTAGATAAAGTGCACGATTCTTCAATAACTAAATATATATATATAGCATGAATAGCAACACAATGCCTTATCCTAATTATCTTAGGGTCCCTTTAGAGATCAAGATAGGATTGGATTATTTTTAAAGAATGGCATGGGATAAAGGTTCAAATGAATAACAATCAATCACACCATTTTAGATGGGTTTGTTTAATCCTAAAATTATAAGATTAAAATTGGGCCCAGATAAATATTTTATCATATGCTGTTGTAGCCAAACATTAAGATCCAACTAAAAATTAGTTCAATCCTATTCGACGCTAGATGCCAAACGCCCCCTTAAATTACCTCCACTTTGAGGAACTGATGTTGTTACCAACTTTCTATCAGTAAAGTGAGGTCTAGAAACCTCGTTCTACGGCTCCTTCTTGTAGAAAAGGAGCACAGACTCTGGGAAAAAATTCCAGTGAAATAAGTATTTATAATCCTACAAGCTAGAACAATCTTGAAATTAACAACTAGAAAAATAATCCAAGAGCACAATACCTAAAGAGGAGGAATTTGATCTCTTAGCCTCCAACTCTACAAGGACTTTGTTTGTAGATGTTGTTGCAGGCTCCGTATCTTCAAAGCTATTTCTCCAAAAGTCAATTAGATATACAGATTAGTAAGATTGGAGCATTGCATCTAACTTAGATTAACAGTAAGATTGAACTAACTTTCAGACTAGCTTTAACAGTGTGAGAACAGCCCATTGATCTATTAAACAGAGTATTGATCTGTTAAACAGAGTATGTGTATTTATAAACAAAGTAGCTGTCTGTTAAATCACTTCTGTTATAAGATAGGATAGGAATATCTATAAGTAAGGTCTATTAATGTCGGTCTGTTAGATAATTGTATCTGTAACTGCTTTTGTTATCAGTTGTGAGTAATTGTATTTGTAACTGCTTATGTTATCAGTTGTGAGTCTTATATCATTGAATATAAATGCAGCACAGACTCAAGGAATAACTTGAGCTGAAATTTCTAAAATTTCATATGGTATTAGAGCCTGCTAAGGCAAACGCCATGGCTGAATCCTCCAATTCTCTGTCATAAAACTCAGCTCAGATGATGATCAATGCCAAAGGATCATCAACACTTGGAGGATCATTGAGTCAGCCAATGTCTGTCAAGTTAGACAAAAACAATTATCTTCTGTGGAAATCATTGGTGTTACCAGTGATTCGATGACACAAATTAGAAGGATTCATCTTTGGATCAAAGCCATGTCCGTCACCTACAATTATTACAGCAAACAGATCAAATGAAGAGGTTCAAGAAAATCCAGATTATGAATCTTGGATGATGCATGATCAACTACTTTTCGGATGGATTCTAAATTCTCTAATTGAATCTGTAGCAACACAAATCATCGGAGTTTCAACTTCATAGGAGGCGTGGAGAGCCATTGAAGATCTTTGTGGTGCTCACAACAAAGCACGAGTTCGAGTATGCAGAACTGGTCTTCAGACCACCAGAAAAGATTCAATGAGCATGATGC
>JAJIYU010003870.1:0-25782 GCA_030144865.1 Tinospora cordifolia
TATTTGATTGTTTTCACAAGATTAATTCTAATTCTCAATCAATCGAATTTGTAGCTTTAATAAAGTTTAAATCGATAGTAAATTGGGCTTTTAGATAGTTGATTTTTATACCTTCCCTAAGGACGAATTCCGGTCTCACCGGTTATTACTATTGCGATCCCGTACACTTGCGGGGTTGCTAACAATCCATGAGGTTGTCTGTCAACTACCAAAAGATAAACTAGGTAACGATAAAGAACAAATACCCATTGCCAAGGATAGATGACTTATTTGATCAGTCGAGGGGAGCCACTCACTTCTCCAAGATTGATTTAAGGGCAAGATGTCACTAGTTGAGGATTTGGGAGTTTAACATACACAAGACAACCTTTAGAACTCGATATGGTCATTTTGAGTTCACAATGATGTTGTTTGGTTTTACCAATGCACTAGCTACATTTATGGATTTGATAAACGGAGTTTTCTGAAAATATCTCAATCATTTCGTTGCGGTATTTGTCAATGATATTATGATCTACTCTAGATCAAAGACTAAGTATGTGGAACACTTGAGGATTGTCTTGGAAACGCTTAGAAGAAATGAATTATATGCTAAGTTGTGAGTTTTGGATGAAGAAGTCCAATTTCTTGGCCATATTGTTTTAGTGAAAGGAATATTTGTAGATCCTAAGAAAGTCGAGGCGGTATCAAACTAGAATCAGACTAAGACAATCACAGAAATCAAAAGCTTTTTAGATTTGGTAGGATATTATCACAGGTTTATCCAATACTTCTCAAAGTTAGTTGGCCCAATGATCAAGTTAACCAAAAAGGGAGAGAAATTCATTTGGGAGGAAAGTGTGAACGATCATTCCAAGAATTGAAGAAGAGGTCAACTTCAGCACCTATTTTAGTTACTGGTACTCATGGTGTGAGGTATGTCCTACATACCAATGCTTCACAAAATGGATTGGGCATTGTGCTGATGCAAGAGGGGCAGGTGATAGCTTATGCTTCACATCAGTTGAAGATCCATGAGCAAAACTTTCTCACACATGATCTAGAATTAACAACAATTTTTTTTGCACTAAAGATTTGGAGGCATTACATCTATGGGGAGATCTTTAATTTATTCTTAGATCATAAGAGTCTGAAGTATATTTATACCCAGAAGAAGATAAACCTCTGATAGCAAAGGTGGGTAAAATTTTGGTAAGATTATGATTTTCAACTACACTACCTTCCAAGAAAAGCTAATATGGTAGCCAATGCACTTAGCAAGAAGTTCAACAAAAGGGATGGAAAAAGGCGCAAATGTATCAGCTAATCAATGATTATTACGTGGGTATAACTTCAGATGAGGAATAGGTATATTTGTATTCTATGACTTGCCAACCAGATCTCTAACACCATATAAGAGATGAACAAAAAGGAGATAAATTGATTATTAACTTGATAGAGGGTGTCAATAATAAATTTAGAATTGATGTTGAGGGAACACTAAGACTTGGCAATAGAATCTATGCACCTGAGAGTGGGTAGAGAAGAAGAACCATATGCATCCAGGAGGTAAAAAAATATATTAGAGCCTCAGGAAAATATATTGGTGGAGAGGTACAAAAAGAAACATAGCCAAATATGTCTCTAAATGTTTAACCTATTAGTAGGTAAAGGCCAAACACAAAAAATCCTCGAAAATGTTGCAACCACTTCCAATACCATAATGGAAGTGGAGTAATATTGAATGGGCTTCATTAGCAGCTTGCCTGGAAACCAAAAGGGAGAAAACACGTATGGGTAATTATTGATCGTCTGAAGTAGCTCACTTCCTGCTCATACGATCTATAGAGTCAGTTGGGAAGCTTGGAGAACTATACATCAAGGAAATAGTAAGGCTACATGGTGTTTCCAAGACAATTGTGTCAAATAGAGTTTCTAAGTTTACACCTAAATTCTGGCAAAGTTTGCAAAAAGAGCTAGGAAGCAAGCTCACCATGAATCCCTCTTTTCATCCTTAGACCGATGGGCAATCGAAGAGAGTCATACAGAAACTGGAGGATATGTTGACAATTGAAGCAAATATTTACACTTGGTAGAGTTCTCCTATAATAATAGAAATCAAGTGAGCATACGAATGGCTCCATATGAAGCGATCTATGGTCGACCATGTAGATCATCATCATGATGGGTAGATTTTGAAGATCATGTACTCATAAGACCAAAGTTAGTGGAGGAAACGAACAACCAGGTGAAGCAAATTCAGAAAAGGCTAGCTACAACCCAGAGTAAGCAAAAGAGCTACGCAGATAAGAGGTGAAAAACTCTTGGAAATTTAGTTAGGTGACAGATTTGTTCTTTTTTTAGGATTACCTCAAAAGGGGATCAAATAGTTTGGAATCAAGGCGAAGCTATCACTAAGGTTCATCAGTCCATTCGAGATACTTAAACGGATTGGTGAATATGCCTGAGCTTGATTTATCGAACAAAATGTCATCGATCCATAATGTATTCCATGTATCAATGCTGTAAAAGTATGAACTAAACCCCTCTCACATCATATATTGGCAGGAAATTGATATCGAAGATGATGCAACTTACAAAGAGTCAATGATCTAGATATTAGATCGTAAGGTACAAAGTCTCAGAACCAAGGATATTCCTTTGGTCAAGCTTCTGTGGAGGCATCATGATCTTAAAGAGGCAACCTTGGAGTTGGAAAGCAAGATGCGAACGAAGTATCTAGATCTCTTCACAAGGAATGTCTGATTGGAAAGCATCATAAAGGTAATCACTGCTTTAAATTTTGAAGATGAAATTGTTTTAAGGGAGGTATGTTGTAATACTCCAACAGTCAATAAACCCTCTATATTATTTTGAAATTTATCAATATAAAATAAATTAAATGAATAAATGAGAAAATTATAAATTATTCAAGATTATGCAATACAAGTGTAAATAAACCTAGAATAAAAAAATAAAAATAATGTAAATGCAAAAAAAAAATAGAAAGTGTCAAGAAAATATGAAAAATAATACAAAAGCTCTGATTACTATGGTGATGATTTGTACTACCGTGGTAATTGTTGAAAAACTAGAAATGTGTGTAAATGGGCATCATTCTGGTTACCGTGGTGATGACTGTAATTACCACGATAATGTGAGCAGAACACAAAAAACATAAATAAGGACGATTATGGTTACCATGGTAACCTATTGTGGTAATGTGTGACTACCACAGTAGTAGGTCAAATTACCATGGCAGTACATGACTATATACATGCGATTTTCACACAGATTCCCTATATTTTCAATTATCTCAGCCAGCAGTTGCACACTTTCTTCTCCAAACCCTACATAGCTGCCACTAAATGATTCCTTCTCATTCCATATGAGTTTTACATTGATTCTAACCCTTCTCAATCCTTCCCAACAGTTTCTCAAACAAAAAGTGAAGAACTACATTCCGGTGAAGAATTCGATTGTTGCAACTTCAAAAATGGTTGCGGACAAGGTAAGGCACCGATTCTCACACAAAATACATATTTCCATCTTTGTTTTCTGTTTTCCAAGATTATTGTAATACCCTGAAACTTTTAACACGTACAAAATGCGACTAAAATATATATATATATAGTCAATCAAGAAATAAAATAGTTTTTTTTATTTTATTTATGTGATGTGAACTTTGGGTCAAAAAAAATAAATGAATAAATAAATATTAGTTTTTTTATACACGTTAAGATTCTTAAGATTAACAACGTTTAAGTTAAAAATACGAGGTTTGCGAAAAAAAAGAAGAAAGTAATCAAATGTTGATCGAAATATTGATAGATTAAAAATCCAAGAAATTTTTGAGAAATGAAATCAAATATGATTTGAAAGACTATAATCAAATATTGGTGATTAAGCTCAACTGTAAATGGCAAAAATAATTTATGGATTAGTAGACAAAAAATGGTGCATGATGGAGAAAGAAATATATATATATATATGGGAGTTCACTGCTTGGAACCCTCAATATTGACGCGAATAAATTTTATGTGGACTATGAAGGAGTATAGTTTGATATTTGGAAGTCTTATTTTGTTCGTAATAGAGTTACTATTAATACGAATGGATGATTTTGATATAAAAAAATATGATTGGAGTCTTGAGGTAAATATAAGAAAATTAGAACTGTCCCACTGAAGTGGAACTATCTATTTGAGAGTTAAAGGAAATTTTAAGGAAATTTCAAGTATTGAAAATTTAATTCATTTGAATTGAAGTAGAAATAGGGATTTGTGGATGAATACAAGGAATTGAAAATTAATAAATTAATTACATTGATTCCAATTTCAGATCAAGAACACTAGAGCATCACGGAGGCGCGAGCGGCTCCAAAAATCAAGTGGGTGTAATTATTGTACTCTCTACTATTATTCAAACTTTAAATATAAAACATGATGGTTGTTTACATTTTTGTATTTAGTATCCTATTAGTAATGTGGGAATTGATTGGAATGATTGCCATGATATCATAACGTCTGGTTATGTGCTTTCTAGAGATATAGATTGCTTGAATTTTTATTGAATGATTTATTTGATTTTAATTGCATAGGTTAGTAAATGTTATGCTAGTGTGGATTGAAAACCTCGTCTGTAAAACTGAAGAAGATTAAATTAAGGCATAAAGAACCATGTACCGGCGTGGTGACCGGCCTTAGGGTGTCATCGTGGGTGTCCTCAACTAGACTAATGGCGGGTTGGGTCTCACTTTGGACCTCAGGCCCCCGCTAGGGTCCCAAAAGGTAACCAACCCTCAGGTGGTACCTCTGGATTCACTCCCAGACCACAAGGGGGACACCGAGGCCACAAACCTTTCGGTCTTAACTACAACAGTAAACAATAAAGTGTTTGAAACGCCTTAATGTAATGAAAATGTTTGCATGTTTGGTATTTTGGTCTGAATAATACTAGTGATGCACGATATGATCCATTGGGCTCTCGAACTCACCCCCTTTCTTTTTCAGGTGATTTTTGAGATAGCATGAGTCGACGGACATCGCGGAGGACTCAGCTATTTTGAAACGTCGCCAAGGAGGTTGTTGGTGTTTGCTGCGCATTTTATTTTTGTATTTTACTGAACTGGGCATATGCCCCTTTTCTTTCCTTTTGTTCTAAATATTTTACATGTAACTAAATGTTTTGGGATTATTTTGTAGATTTTTAAATTTTTTAAATTTGAACTCGATGTTTTCATTTCATTTGAAATTGCACTTATCCATTTTATTTTCTTAGAAGTTTATTTCAAAAAGAAAAAATTGCCTATTTAAATGGATTTTTATTTCCTGGAAGATATAGAAAGAAAGAGAAAATAGAATCTGAGATTATGACTCAGTAGCGCTCTAGCTCTCGACAAACAATACGGTGGCAGCTTCCCAGTCGAGAGGGCGCGCATTTTAAGCGAGTGCCGCCCGAGGGAACCCGCAAGGAATGAACTGGGGGCCAGGGTGTTACAATTAGGGTGGTTCGTTTGATGAAATAGGACCCTAAAAGTGTTTTAAAACGTTATTTGAAGGACAACAAGAGAAGGGAATAGTTGAAAGGTATAATGCCCTACTTTTCAATGGGATTCATTTTTTTTTTTTAAGTTTAGTGTTTAGGATTTTGAGGTACCATGAAAACGCAGTTTCCTAAAAATCTTGTGACTACTGTGGTAACTTATCATAGTAGTGCACTACACATACATAAACCCTCTCATGTTACCGCAGTAACGTGATGGTCCTAGTGTAGTAACACATATGAGACCTTATTCGTCGTTTCACACATACACTTTGGCTACTGTGGTAATGCGTGGATTTTTTTTCTTTGCTCCTCACTTATATATTCTGGTTACCATAATACCCCTCTCTTCTATGGTGGTGCACAGAAGTGAAAACACATTGTTGCATATCTATTATGATTCTTTTTCACACAACACACCATCAAAACTAAGTAATCATTAGATTATGATCTAACAACATTTAGAATTGTATCAAAAACTAGGGAATATAGCTTTAATCTTGAAAGATTGAGGATTCAAAGCTATAGAAGCAACAAGAAGAGGTCTGAAGGGGACAAAACAAATAGGTGGAAGTGATTACGTTATTTCTTAGTGTTATTTAAGTTTTAAATGCTGAAATGGTGTATGTTTACATTATTTTGAATACATAGAAGCACTCTAAGATGTTATTTCATGATATATGATTGATATGATTGCATGAATACTAAAATAACATGATTTATGTGCCCATGTTGATATTTATGTGCCTTAATATCATGAGATGAGCATTATTTTATTTGAACTTTCATGAGATGATCAGCATGATTAAATTACTTGTACGATGAAGTATCATATATGGTAAAGTGATAACCATGATCGTTATCAAATGCTTGATCATTTTTAAATAAAGATAAATGCGAATTGAACCATGTACTGGTGTAGTGATCCACGGTGGATCACTGTGGGTGCTCTCCTGATAAGGAATGATAGGTTTGTCCCTAGTTTCTAGTGATAGAACGATACGTGTGATCCTAGTTCTTGGAGATGGAGCAATGGGTGTGTCTCTCGGTCCCAGAATGGGTGATGGGTGTATTTCTATATCCCATTGGAGTTTGGCATATATTGCACTTTCCCACTTTCTTTTTGATACGATGATGATGAGGGAACACCGAGGTTAAACTCTTCAGTTTAATTAACAACTGTTAAACAATCTAATGTTTGAAATGCCAAATGTACAACAAGTGGTCGCATGTTTTGTGTTTGATTTAAATAAAGCTATTGATGTACTATGTATGATCCACTAGGCTCTTGAGCTCACCCCACCTTTCCATTTCATGTAACCCTTGAGGCGGTGTAGATTGATAGCACTATTGAGTACCGTGTTAGTTAGTTATAAACCTTGTTGTGGAGGTTGTTACGTCATTTCCATTTTTAGTATTTGGTTTAGAGAGGGCATATAGCGCTCCAGATTAATTTCATTGTTGTCTCTTTTTATAGTTTAGATTTTAGCCGCATAGGCCATGTTTTAGAGTTTTTACTTGAAGATTTCATTTCAAACATTTTCGGGTTTAAAATTTGAAATTTGATGATTTAAATTGTTTAGTTTGTCTTTTTATTATTACATGAGAAATCTCTTGGTATGTCCAAGAGACTGATAAGTGATATATAAGATCTAGTATGTCGAGAAGGTTGTTGATGGGGTTTCAATATGTGATTGTAACATCCCGATTCTTGATAGTGACACGTATATGGTAATTAATGTTGAATGAACGTATTTCTCCATGCATGGCCCCGATGCGACCGAAACGAAAGGATTGAGAACTGGGTTGTTATAAGCATGTAGATCGTATTTGTGTCATTTAGGCCAAGTAGATGCCATATTTTTCTAAAATTTCACTGATTGACCTATGAGACTGCAAATTCCTCTAGTGTGATGAAATGAATAACTAAGGGTACTTTCAAATAGTATGTGTGCTTAGTTTGTCCAAAATTTGATTTTGATAAAACTCTTTAGTCTTATTTGAATTAAGAATTCCAAAATTGAGGATGGTGAGGAGTGAAAATCATAAAATAAGTATAAAGCATTTCCCACAGACTCTTGAAATAATCAAATCTATTTTGAACACTACTTAGGATGACTCTAAGAAGGAAAGGATGTAGGTTATCATTATTTGAGTATTAGCTTAAAGGCCGGTCCCAACATTTAAAAATCCTTTGTAGCCAATTTTAAGCCTTGAAGCTTATTTCCTTGAAATGGACCTAAATAATATATACACACTTTACCTTTTATGCATGTATCAATTGAACCTATTTGTATGCACTCATGGTCATGGCAATGCTTATTTGGATGGTGTAAAAAAGGAAGGGATGCAGTCATTGATATACATATGTTTTCTTATTACTTTTTTTTGAAAGGCGTATATACTTCTATGTAATACTTCAATATTATTGATGAATGTTGAGCTTCCTAATTTTATATTGGTGTATACATGGGTACCAATTGAAAATGCATGTGAAGTCATAAGTTTGGGGGAGCCAAGAAAACAAGATTAAGGGTCTAAACAAAGGAAAACGAAGGAATATACAAAAAGGGATCAAGCATATGAAGAAAAAGATCGAACAAAGAAAGTTGTTGTTGTTATGTGTATGCATTTGAGTCAGAATTTAAATTCTGTTACACTTATATCTAGAGCCAGGCCACGTTACAACCTAAGAGAAAAATCATTGATTCTAATTATAGTTTAACTTAAATAGAAGATGGATAAAAGAGAGCAATGAGGGACTTTGTTTAATTCGGTATTAGGAGAGGATTTCTATGAGTGTGATGAAAACTACAAGTCAACTACATGTTCTAGGAGGACTAAGATATTGAAAGATGATGGTGAAGTTGAGGAAGAATAGTGGATGGACTACAATTCTAAACAACCAAAATGGCCCCATGGACTTGTTAATGAATCACAGGCTATAGGAATTGAAAATGGAGGTCACAATGATGAGTGAACGCAAAGTTAACTATGTATGGTATGGTGTGTAAGTTTTAGAAGTTGAATCATTGTTCATAGATGAATAATAGTTTAAGTTTGGGTGTAATTGTTTAGTTACATAGCATACTAACTATATTATAGGTATTATGTATATGTTTTGCTTGGCTTGAGTAGGAAATAAGACATATTTACTTACATGTAGGTACTTAAGCATTTATATAAATATTGCTTTCTCATTGCTTGGCTTGTGTTCTCATTGCTTTCTATTTACTAGCCATAGATAGGAAGATCTTAGATTGTTAAACTAACTCACGAGAGAGGTTTGATGGTTTGATTATCAATGTATAGAATTAGACAAATCAATTGAATTGGGAGGTCATTGATTTTATAAGAGGTTGGACGTGAATTCTGATTTTACTGCTTTAATTATTTTACTGCACACCTTGGGAGAGGGTATTAGGAACTTAAATAATAGATATCAAGCTAACTCCAAAGGGGGTTTTAATTATAAGTGCTCAAACCTACAAAACTAGAAAATAGATTAATTGAAATAAGAATTTAGGGGGGTCACATGAAATTTTACTATCTTAGAAACTTGATTTATATTGTTTTCAAATCTAGTATTCTTTTTTATTTAAATTTGATTTAAGTTTACAACATTTACACTTGACTTACAACCTTAATAAAATTGATACTGATTGAAGATTGGGAGTTCAAATTGTTGGTAATTAACTTCCTTGAAAACGATATCTAGTTTACTACCAAGTATTACTATTGCGACACTGTTGTTGAGATCACTAAAAGTGCACACGATCACAATAGTAATATACGGTTAGAGTCCGAATATCATCCTCAGGGAACGGTATACGGTTAACAACCTTAAATCCCAATTTAATTTTGGTCTTAACTTTATTAAGGCTTTAGATTGGAGGTTTGAATACTATAAACAAAAATCAAACTAAAAATAAGCTACTACTGGTTTTAAAACTGTATCAAATAGGATTCTAGGATAATAAAATATTATGTATTCACCTTTAATCTTTATTTCAATTAATCAAATTCACGTTTCTGTAGGCTATAGCACCAATCACTAAAACCATCTCTCAAGGCGCTTTAATACCTATTAGCCTCTTCACTAATACCCCCTCTCGAGGCATACATTTAAGAAACTAATGCAATAAACATAGTCATCACATGCAACCTCCTATAGAATTAATAACCTCTCAGTCATTGATCCTTCTAGGTCTATACTTTGATTATCCAATTGTTAAACCTCTCTCTTGAGTTAGTTTAACAATATGAAATCAATTTATAGGTGGCTAGTCAATAAAAAACATTAAGAACATAGAGTATAAAACAATACCTCAAAATAGATTAATCAAAATAAAAATCAAAGGTACCTACAATCTAAATTACATCCTAGAAATCAAAATAACTTAGTTGGACATCATATATAGGTCACAACATAAAGAATTAAACAAATCAAAGATCATACTCTGCAACTTTGATCTAGTTCTTTGCCTTTCTCCTTCGATCTGCTCTCTTTCTTTGCTTTGGTTGTCAACAACAACAGAAACTAACAAATGGAATTATGAAAAACCTAATACATGAGTCTATTTATAGTTTAGTCTCAAAAGACTCGTAAAATACAACTTGAAAACACTAAAAATCTAATCCTAGTTAAACTAAAGTGCTCTACGACCACGGTAGCTTTGCTACACCAAAAATCATTGAATTTCTTCATGAATTGCTCCTCACTTTGTCACATTACTGTGAAACAAAACCGTGGAATTCATCGCTCATCCAAAACTCACCCAAAAAACCGCACTTTTGCGATTTCCTATCGCACAAATTTGGTTTTTGTCTCAATTTTATGCGTGTGTCAACCCCCACTTCATGTAAACCCACACAAGCAATTAAAAACCTTCCTTAAGCATTAAATCACAAATATAATGCATAAAAACCACATTGAAGTTCTCTAATTATGCAAATCAATATGCCATACTCATATAAATGCTTTAAGTACCTATTTATAAGCAAACATGTGCTATTTCCTATCTAAAACCATGCAAAACATGTATAACAAATATATAATAATGTTAGTATATAATGCAACTGACAACCATACACTTGCAGTGGTTGCAACATAGTGCCATGATCATTCATGTTTAATTTAATTATTTTATTATCCCATGCATGATGATGAACCTCTTGTTATTTAATACCTTAGTTCATATACATAAACAAGATTTATTGATTCTAGTTTGTTGTAACTTTCCATTAAATGAAGACAATTAAGATGCTAACCACGTACCAACGTAACATGTCCATACTTGATTATCGTGGGTATTTTCCTTAGAAAAGTAGGTTCACATGGTTTATCCAAATTTGATCAACATAGATAAATTTTTGATTGAGATAGGGTGAGTTTAAGAATATAAGCTAGTATGGTACCACTCTTGTTTATGATCTCTACACAAATTTTGTTTAGGGTCTACTCAGACATAGATCCCTACCTTAGGGAGTGTCTCTATTAATTGATGCCTTTATGGAAATGTGTCCTTATTAGTTGATGCTCACTTTATGAGGTATCCCTGGACCACACCCTAAATAGATAGTTGTCTCACCAAGAAAATAGAAATATCAAGGATAGTTTTTTCAGTCCTAATGTCATCTAAAAACAACATGTTGATTGAAACACCCAATATTTAAACGTGATTGCACATGGTTGTCTTAATTGTTGTTATGTATGAGATACCTTATGGTTAATCTACTGGGCTCTTTTAAGCTAACCACTTTCATCTTATTTTTGAGGTACTTATTGACTAGAGCATACTCTATGAACCCTTCTAGTGGTGACCATGAGGAACCTTACTGATGAGGTTACTATTAAACTTGGTCATGGGCTGGCCTATGGGTTGTAGGTTCTAATTTATTTTTTGATTAATTTGATTTAGGTTTGTTGTAATAGCCAATGGGTTTGACTTATTTTATTGTTGCATTTAGGACCATTCCATGGTATATTGATTATCCATTTTATCTCCTTTAATTTGTAGTGTTTATTAGTGTTTTGTGCACTTTATGATCTCCGACTGAGACATAGTAATGACATAGCATCCCATCATTTAGTTTACCCCATTTACATGGTATACTATATTTTGTTTTGAATATTGGCATCAAAGGCTTAATGGTAAATTGGCCTTAGTGTGGTTGGGTGATTGCATGTTGGGGTGTTACACTTGAACTTGCAAAAGTGTGTGTTTGAGAGAGTAGGGATGTATAGAGGCTTGGAGGCTGACAAAAAGCTTGGCTAAAACTTTTTGTAGGTGTCTCTAAACCTTTCTCATTTCAATTTACAACTAGGAAATGGTTCACGAAAGTTATATTCAGGAGTTTCTTTAAGTTTGAGCATGTGTTCCATGTTGGTTGTGAGAGATTTTCATGTTGATTAGTGACCACACAACCCACGACTATGAATACCAATGGATCACGGCTAGAATCATGACCGTGAAGCTATAAGAATGACATGAAACAATGACTCGAGATGCCTAAATCGTTTGACCAAATTTAGTTGTACCACTAGGTGATGATGTTGATAAAACCACGACTATTGGCAGATTATGCTTTAATTATCCTTAAATCGTACAAAATCAAGTGCTAAACCTTAACGCTTTTGTAAGATGATTGGAAATGAATCCAATAATAAAGAAGCCACAAGAAATACCTAGGAACACCTCAAAAAGGAGACCTAAACACAAATTGTTCTATGCTCTCGCAAGCATGGAGCAAACACTGCACTATGAAGACTAAGAACTACTTCAAGTTCTGAACCACTCCAAGGGTCCCCATGGTGTGATGTGGCTTTATCCTTGAAGAACATACTTCATATTTCCTAACCATGCCTTGCATGCCCACGAACACCTCTTCCATGCCTAGAAATCAAGCCCCAAAGTTGGTTGCTCCATCATGATCATTACTTAGGCATGAATAGTAATGACATAATAGGTGCTCACCCACTGCTCAAACTCTTTTCTACTCACGCAGGCAAGCTTGCATGCCTCATTATTGAGTGAGAAGTGATAAGTCTATATTTTATAGAGTTATCTAGGTACTTTAAGAGTTATTCTTAGCATGTTTTGGTGTGTTTTGAGTTGTTTTAGATTTAATTTCCTTAAGTTTTAGTTGTTTGTTATTTTTAAGTTTAACGATCAAATTTTATTTTAGACTTTAGTTTGTTTGTTTTTTTTTTTAAACTATCTTTCTTTTCAAAGATTGCTTCGTGTAAAATTTTCTCTTGTTTAAGTCATCAAGCCCACAAGTGATGCAAATTAGTGAGTCCAAATGAAGTCATCCCAATACGTTTTGAATAAAAAGCTAAACTCTACTTCATGACTCGTGAATGTAATGGTAGAGACATGAAGAAGGTTTCAAGTTAAAAAAAAAAGGGGAAAAAAAGGAAAGGATGTGTGGAAAAGTAGGCATTGAAGGATGAGACGATTTGGGAGATATTTGAAAAGGTGGGTTTTTGGATTTGAAAGGAAATATATAGAGTAACTTTTAGGTGAAAGAGAAGAGGAATTCTTCTGGTGGAAAATAAAATAGAGAATTTTTGGCGAACAGATGAAGAGGTAAATTTGTTGAGAGCACTTGGAAGAAAAAGGACAAATTCTTGGTCCAAGACTGCTTTCAATAAGTTTTCCTTTAATTCTTTCATCTTGTTGAGAATGGTTTCTGGATCTTTAATATATATTTCAAGCATTCAATTTTCCATGAGTAGCTAGTTACATTTTTCTAGGGCAAGGATGTGGTCTTTAAATTTCCTTTCATAGTTTGAAGCCTGTTATTGTTCAAACAATTTTATTAATGCAATTTACCATTTTTTGGTTTTCATTCATGTGAGTAACTGGCCATTATTTATATGTTTTGGGTATTAAATGATGGAACAAAATTAAAAGTTTAGTACTAATTGGTAGCAATATTAAACATTGGCAGTGTACTTTAGAAATAAATACACATCATTGTGATTCTATTATCAAATTTCATTGTTCTTATTGAGCTTATATTAGAAAATTACATTCAATAAAGTAAATATATGTCTAATATAAGTAGAGTAATTGAGTCTTGCAGAGATCAAATGCCTTCACAAATTATATCATTGTATATAACACGAGTTCGTTCATTCAATTCATACAATAAATCCAGTAAAAGAATTTAGTAGATGATACATGAGTCCTAGAATCCTTTTATCTATATCTTTTAGTGTCAACATTAGATTTGCAATCACTAGTCTTATTTTTATTTCTAATAATCTCTCGCTTAAATTTAATTTACCTAGATAATGGAGAGAATTATTTATTTGGTAGTTGAATCATCTTCCTCGTGGGAATGATATATGACTCGCCTATTTTACTTTGCATGAGCCATATACTTTTGGTAGAATTTAACTAAGTCAAGTATTTAATGTCATTGTAGAGGAGAAATAGTTTCAATATGAAAATGAAGGTCAATTTCCTTTTATTAATTTAGATTTTATTTTGTTGTTTGAATTGTTAATTTAATCAAGTCGCGTCTTTAAAAAAGAAAGAAAATGAAACAGAGTTATATTATTGTGTTAATTTTTTTTTCTTTTAGTTTGTTTTTTCCCTACTTCGATTCAAATTTTTTAAAATAATTTTCAAGTTTTTGTTTAATTATTTAATTATTTTTATCTGACTGTGTGTTCTAATTTTTTTTAGATTGTTATTTCTAGTGCATGCCATACACTAGAGATTGACTTGATTTTTATCTAGAAATAGAAAGTGATACACGTGCACCAAGGAAAAAATTGAAGGTTGGCAAGGCAAGGAGAATTAGCCATAGCAAAACCAAATCAAAGAACTCTTCATGACTATGCCATGCCAACAGCTAATGGCGCACAATCTAGCATTATAAGACTTGTTGTAAATGCTAACAGTTTTGAGATCAAACCTAGTTTGATATGAACGGTTCAACAAAAGCAATTTGGTGGAAATGCCTTCGAATGCCTGAGATTATTTTTTGGAAATTTGTGATAATGTAAAGATGAATAAAGTTTCTAATGATGCAATCAGCCTGAGATTTTTTTCATTCTCTTTGAAGGACAAGGAAAAAAAGGATGGTTAAATTCCAAATCTCCAAATTCATTCACCACCTAGAATGCCTTATTAGAAGCCTTCTTGCATAAGCGTTTTCCTATAGATAAAACAACAAAGCTTAGGAGTGATATTACTTCTTTCGCTTAATTTGATGACGAGTCATTGTTTAAGGCCTAAGAAATGGATTACCTGAGTGGTTGTTTATACAAACGTTTTATAATGCTTTGATTAATTTGGTCAAAATCATTGTAGATGGATTTTTAATAATTATTAATGGTCTAGTGAAAGAGGTTTGCCAAAGAAAGCTTATTGTATGTTTTTGGTGTTGATGGATTAAGTATGTTAATTACTGAGGTTGATAATCTTGTTTAAATGTTTGGTTGGATGAGAAATAATCATTTTAATGTCACTCATAATTTTAATCCTCTTATGAATAGTGGTTGGAATGAGGGAGCCCCCTTTAGTTTTGATGGTATGTAGGAGCAGACACAATTTGTTTCAAATTTCAACAGACAACAGCAAATCTATCCTTATTCCCAGACTTATAACCCAAGATGGAAGATTCATCCAAATTTCTCTTGGAGGGCTCAAGGTACCCGAAGTAGCAGTTCAACACCTCTTAATCCTTCTAGTTTTAAATTAAGACCACAAGGGATGCAACAACCATAGAGAAAGCAAGGTTGGGAATCAACTATTGAAAAATTGGCCATTGCTTTTTATAATAAATTTCCAAGGTTGAAAACTTTGTTTGATCAGTTGGCTAGTTCCAACCATATCTTGGAAATTCAAATGGAACAATTAGCAAAAGCCATTAAGTCTCATGGTCCAAGGCATTTATCAATTAAGATAGAGATCAACCAAAAGGCGCAATGCAAAGCAATTTCTTTGAAAAGTAGTAAAAAAGTAGGTTAGGAAGATGATGAACCAGAAAAAGGTATTCCAAGTGAAGTCAATAATGAAAATGAGAGTATGTAGGAAGAGAAAGAGATTGAGGAGAATAAAATGCCAGCACCAAAGCCAGAAGTGAAGCCTTATGTTCCACCCTTTAATTTTCCTAAAAGGCTTAAGTTGAGAAATGAAGATAAGAAATTTGAGAAATTTTTGAAAGAGCTTAAGCAATTCCATATTAACATTCCTTTTGTAGATGCTTTTGCACAAATCCCTACTTACTCAAGGTTTCTTAAAAGATCATTTCAAAACAAAAGGAAATTAGAAGAATATGAAACTATACCTTTAACTGAAGAGTGTAGTATTGTTATTCAGAATAGGCTTCCACTGAAACAAAAGATCTAGGGACTTTTTATATCCCTTGCACCATAAGTGATTTAATTTTTTTTTTTAAGGTTTTGTGTGATTTAGGTGCTTGTGTTTCACTACTGCTCATCTTATTTATTGGAAGCTCATAATATTGAAGGATCTATATAGGTTACTACTCTTTCATTACAACTTGCAAATAGTCAATAAGGTACCCCATCGGTGTTCTAGAAAATGTTCTTGTCAAGGTAAAACAATCTATATTCCTATTGATTTTATTGAGCTAGAAAGGGATGAAGATGTTGAAACATCTATCATTTTGGGTCAACCTTTTAAGGCCACGATAGGAGGTAAAATTTATGTTAAGAATGGTAGATTAACATTTACTATTAGTGAAGAAGTGACATAACTAAATTTATTTAAAGTAATTAAATATTCTTCTTCAACTGATCATGTTTATGGAGTTGATTTTGTTGACGAATCAACTCGATAAGTCTTTAGAAATGAAAATCCTAAAGAACCTCTTGAAAATTGTGTAGAACATGTAGGGACCAAAAGCAATGACAATTCAGAAGTTGTAGAGATGGCATTTGCCCTAGAGGGTGAAGGCACAATAACAAGGCATAATAGTTTTCATTTTGAGGATCTAGGTGAAGGTAATTCTCTTCCACCATGTAAAACTCCCCTCTTCTAACCTTCTAAAAAATCTCATTTTCTTACTTTAAAACTTTGATTAATATACTTTCTTAAAAAGTTTTTTTTCTCATTTATATTGAAAATAAACCTTGTTACTTGACTCATTTTCTAAAAGCTCCATTTAAGTATTGAAAACATGTTATTTCACGTGAAACATTACCGGTAATTATCCTAAGGGGATGCTACTATTCTTTTTTATGTTACGTGATGTTGGTCAAAATTAAATGTAAAAATAACTAGATATAATAATGAGCAAAGAGGATTGATATTGCATGCAACAAAATATAATTAAATTACCAAATGATCATAAAGTGTATAGCTCAAACATGGTGGGCCCTAATCAAACATCAAAGTTGCTCTATTTAGATTAGAGCATTAATACATCTAATGTAACACCCCAACCCCCGAAACATTGATTGTTTAGTTAATCACAAGGCGGGCCAGGGTCCAGTTATAAATTTCGAGTACACAACTTGTCTTTCTATTTCAATTATCCCAAGTCTTATTAATTCACAATGAGCACACAACCTAATTTATTTAATTTTTATTTGATAAGACTATTACTAGAGATATTAAATAAATGCTCCAATCTTTATTTGTCTAACAAAATAAATAAGTACATACTTGAATTTCAAATAATAAAAGAGTACATAACTCAAACTAAAAATTAAATTCAGCGGAAGTTTTAATTTAAAAAATCAAAATTTGGGCAACATATCCTTACATATAAATTTTCAAATTTATAACCCTATCTAATTTCAGTGGTCTTCAATTTTTTGAAAAATGAGAGAAGAATGAGTAAACACATACCCAGTGGATTATTTTATAAACAACTAAATTACTAATTCTAATCAAAAGCACATCCAAATTCAAACACTTACATACATTAAGTGGTTCAAACAACATCTTTGGTATTGTTGGACTGAAAGGGGTTCTAATTCCTTGGTGTTCTTATCAAAACACTCCACTCTTGGATGGAAAGACAATTTATCTTGTCATATTCCATTGGAATAAGGATCTTATGTCCATATTCCAAGTGTTTTGGGTTATACCCATCCACACCCAGTGACGAGACCCATATACGCTAACTATATGCAAAGAACACCCATAGCATCACTTAGATTACTATAGTAGTACGTGGTTCATAAATTTCAAAGTTTTAAACTTAATTCTTACATACTCATGAATCTAAAATCAGAATAATAGAATTAAGAATAAAACCTTAAAAAAGCATGAAAATAATACATAACATGCTTCATAATTCAAATCAAACCTGAGCATGGAAACTAGGCATTGCATGGTATCATGAATACTTAAAACATGCATACATGATAAACTAAATTTTAATCATGATTAAACATGTCAAAAACTGAAACTAAATGTGTTAAACTGAAAATAAGAGATGCATGAACATGCTAGAAACTCAAATTAGCAAAGTAGAAGTCTAGGAAATCTCATTCACCTTAAGAAGCGTTTTCTCAAAAAATTCAATAGAGGTTCCTTTTTTCTATACACTTCAAGAACAACAAGCAACTTCAAGAATGTAAAAGTAATCTAAAACCCTAACTTCTCGAAGAAAATCACTCAAGAACACAAGAGAGTGAGAAGGGGTTGTCAAGAAGGAGGCTTATAACAAGCTAAGAGGAAATCTCAACTCTTGCTTTGGGATGAAGAAGAAGTTAGCACAAGGGGGGTTTATATAGATTTTCAAGAGGGCGTAGGGGATGTTTTGGGCAACTTGGGCATCTGACAATTGAGCAACTCTCCATAGCTAAAAGGAGACGGTTTGCTTTGGATTGGGCAAGTATGGCATAGCTTGAGATAACAGGCCCACTATGGTTTCCAATCTAAGTGTGAACACCCATAGGAATCTTATTTAGTTTCTTATATATGCGTGAGCATCAAATCAGTCTTGGAATATATTCAAATCAATTAAGACATCCATTTGGAATCAGATCATGGCACTTAACAACATTTCCTACCTAGTTCCTTTGCTTGGTCATCACACAAGCATGTAGAGAAACTCTCCCATTTTGGCTTTTTTTAATAGGGAATTCTTTCCTTGAGCATAAAATCAAATTCAGAACACCTCCTAAATCAACCAAGGATGTGATCTTGTAAGTATGGTGTGTTTCTAATCTAGTTTAGGAAGTGGATCAAGAATCTTTCCTATCCCATTCAAACTTGGGCGCCAAGCATGCATGAATGGGAATCTTTCTTATCTCGTCTTTTCTTGGTTGTCACCTAAGAATGGAGCAAGGAAACTAGTGAGTACACTATCATATGTAGTGGACACAAGATCATTATCTAGAATCTCTAACAAGGAAACACTCTAATTAGGTTCTCTTTGAAGTTGGCGCACCGTGGGGGTAGTTTTGACAACTCTCATGAGATCATCTTGATTCTTGGTGCCATCTCTTGTTTCCCATTTCATGAAGTTTCTATTTTGGTTTGTGTGGAGCACCAGGGGGATGGCTAAGGTTTTGAGAGTGCACCATTCAGGTTTTAGAAACTTCTCTTTGTCAAATGTGTGCACACACACACACACACATACAAGGGCTGGTTTGGGGTATATGGAATATGGGTGCACATGATCGTTTGTGGGTGTACATGAGATCAATTATCATTGTTTCTAAACACCCTAGGACGTCTCATGGGAATACATGATCATTTACTTGGCACATAAAATCATTCTTAATGGAGACGTCCTATGCAATTGGGTAGGGTGTGGTGCACATGATCACCCATGATCATGTCATGCTTACATCATCACCCATGCATTTTTAGGTCCACATGAATTTAATAAAAAATTCATATTTCATAATTGGGTAGAAATTAAAGCCTTCATCATATATTTTTTTATTCACATGAAAATAATAAAATTTTCAAACTATTGTTTGGCTAGGGTTATCCAAATTTTCTTTCTTTATTTAGAATCCACTGAAGGGTCTAGGCACATAAAACCTTAATTTTGAGCAAATGAAATGATTTTCTGATATATTGTCCAATTGACCAGTTCATGTCATATCATTTCATTTCAGATCGTTTTAGGCCCTTAAGGTTTACTAAATGAATGTCTTGGACTTGCTAAATTTATCCCTAAAATGAACCCGATTTCATTTCTCACCCAAGTTCACCCAAATGGAGATTGAATTGTTTTAAATTGTTTTATTTCATTCTGTACAAAAATTTTCAGGGTATTACATCTAAAATAGAGTTGAACCTCCACTAGGGCATTCATTACAATTTCTAAAAATAATGCATTAAATCCATCCCACATGAGGTACCAAAATTACAATAGAAAGGAAAAACATGGTGAGAGGTCAGCTCCACAGGCCCTTACTAGGTTGTATCTGCATTTGAAAAAGAAGATGGGATAGGCTCTATGAGCTCAATAGTCTATTTCCATATCAAAGAAACATATACAAACATATATTATCCACATGCTACGAGCATTAAACATTTCAAACAACATATTAGTTTTTTAGTTGACATAAGAGAGGACAAATAAGTCTGAAGGTAGTCCACAAACAACTATAATACCATAGGGACATAATCCTGATAGTTGTGGTGTTGTACACGTGGTCCCACATCCTCATGATGCTCAAAAGGCAACCATGGTTTGCCTGTATCAATCCCTAAACTAAGGTTCTACAAGGAAAAGTTTTTCAAAATCATCTTTATTCTAAAACTAAGGCCATAGAGGGGAGAGTTTCAAAAAAACATCCTAACCCCTACACCAAGAGCCTCACAGGTGAAGTTTTGCTATAAAAAAATATTAAAGCATGATGGTAAACTACCAATGGCACTCAAAAGTTGGCTCTCTTAGAAAGTGTGTTGTTATCTTAATTATGTTCTTTACATGTAGTCAACAACATAATATCACATGTTATTCATTGGCATTCAAATGATTCCATCTATCATCATTAATCAACATCATGTGATCATGTTCATTCCACATGCATTCTATATCAATGCAATCATGATCCTTGAGATGCATACCTATCATGGTGTCTACCACGAAATGCAAAACTTTTTGTACCACATAAGCATTGTGCTCATAAAACATTTATATAAAATTCAACTTTTTGGGTAATTATCATGTTTACAATCAGATAAAACATTGACACATTAAAAATATGCAACCAAGTGTTATAAGTAATCACTTTGGGTCTTTTCATAATCTATGTAAGTTCATGAGTTTTTAACAAGGAAATAGAGATTAGGTACAACTATTACCAATATTGATGATAAAAAATAGCAAAAAAAATCTTAGAGTGATTCTTCAACTAGTGCTTCTACATTTTTTTGTACGCATACAAAATACCCATTTTTAATGCATCCTTTTTTATAATGACTCTTTTTCTAAGTTAACCAGTTTGCAAGTGTTTTCAAACCTTTAAAGTGTTATGAAATCAACTATCGGATCCCCCAAGGTTCAACCAACGAGCATGAAAAAATAAGAGTTTTTCAATCATCACTTTTCTAAAAGTTTGTAGCGTAGTACATTGTCTCAAAGTTGTAGTGTGTTGCACTTTTGGAAATTTCGCAGAAGTGTTGCACATAGTGCACCGCATTACACCAATGGTGTAATGCTCTACTCTGCGCCTTTGGGTATTGAATAATGCATTGTTCTTCTCTTTAGTTTTGGTCTTCCAAGTGTCAATTTTAGGTGTTCCAAGCCCTGTTTTATTTGTCTCTTAGTACTCTATGATGCTACAGGGGTTTCATCATATGATTACCAGGAATTTGAGATCAAACTGATGATTTTCCTTTGTTGGTCACAAGTTCAACAACGACAATCATTTCATGTGAATGATCTATCTTTGTACATACAGTTCTGACACCTTGGTTCATCATTTCATGCCATTTTAATCGTATTTCAAACATGTTTCTACATACTTGCTAAGGGTACAAGGGTCATGGTTGTGTAAATCTAATATCAACCTCAAAAAATAAGCCCAAATAGGATTAGTCACAAAGTTTTTATAAACTAGAACTTAAATGCACAACCACCTATCTTGACAGACCCAAATTTCGGTTTATACTCCTCAGATTTACATCATGCATGAGGCATCATGACTATGGCAAAGCCCATTATTGCATGGTGTTTGGGTCTCCACAAGATATGGTTCGTAGCTTGCACAAAATGTTTCCAAAAAGTTGGTGGAAAACCATGTCTCTATCTTAGCATAGTATCATTTTCCCATGTGTAACTAGATATGTAAGGATTGTAGTCCTTACAATGGTTGCTTGCTAATTTCCAAGGCCTTCCAAAGCGTAGCACTAGTCTCCTCTGAACTCACCCTTCTTTACGCCCTTTTCCAAACTTAGAGAATGAGGACTTCTATTCTCTCATTCTCTTTTTCAAACTCATGAGTATTAGGTCAAAGGGTGGAGGATTGTGGGCTAATTTTTAGGGCAAAGGAGAGTGCTTTAATAAAGGCTTTTTTCTCTCAAACATGGATTGGTTGTGTATGTGCATGGGGAAGAGCTCATACTTCCAAATTTAGCTCATTAGGTTCTTGTACCAAAGAAGAAATGGGCTACTCCCACTTTGTCTACCCACTTTTTGTAATACCCCAAAATTTTATAACGCGTACATGTCTCTTCAAAGACTTAAAAATATAAAGTAAATAAATAAATAAATAATAACTAAATAGTTTAACAAATAATCATAATTAAAAATCTAAAATTGATAAAATACTAATACTAAAAATAATAAAATAAAAATAAGTAATGATGTATATAGAATGGAAATTCAAAAATAACAATAAAATGTGCAAAACTTCAAATACATGATTTTGGTGAGAAGAAATAAAATAATAATGATCAATAAAAAAAAGGAAACTTGCTCTCCACATTTTGGCAAATAGGAACAAAGAAGAACAAAGAAAAAAATAGAAATTCACATTGTGCATTTCTGCGTGAAAAAAGAAACGAAAAAGAAAGAACGCAGGGGTTGCATTCTTGCGTGAAGAACAGAGGAAGAAGAAAGAGGGAAGTAAAACAAAAAAAAAGAAGCCCCTGTTGTTGCCGTGCTCATGCGCAAGGAAGAAGAAGTAGCTAGCCACTGCATTTTTTGCATGAAAAGAAGACAAAGGAGCAACTGGGCTACGTCTTCACGACTGGCGAACAAAAGAAATGGGGAACAAAGAAGATCTACTACTGCTGTTGGTGTGCAAAGAAGAGGAGCACGAATCAGTTGTTCTGGTGCATTTCTTGCACAACAAATAAGCACTAGCAGCATCAATTGTGCTATCCACGTGAAGAAGGAGAAGAATGGGCTGGAAGGGCTTGTTGTTGTGTGCTTGGGTGAACGAAAGAGGGCAGACAACAGAGGAATCACATTTTCTAGGCTTAGATCTGCGAAGAACGATGCCCTAGATCTGATTTTTCTTGCAAAACCCCAATCTCATTCTTCTGATCTCATTGCGGTTTTGTAAGGATTAGAGCACACTAAAACCCTCATAATAGATTCGCGAGCACAGATCTATGAAGAAAAACCCTCACAACCAATTCACAAGCTCAAATCTATGGAGAACAACACCAAAATGTGGTATACCCTTCGATTTTCAATATCCTTGTATTTCGACGTTCATAGTTTAGTGTTTTGGATTGATGTGTGCCTTGTTGTGAATGAGAAACTGCGATCTCATTTTCAAAACCCTCACATTGAGATCTCGTATTTTAGACCTCACATTTTTTAATCTCTCACGTTTTGGAAACCTCACTTTTCGAATCTTGTACTTTGAAACGGTCGTATTTTCACAGCCATTGCATTTTAAAAAAAATCATTACATTGCAATCTCATATTTTAAATCTATTGTTGAATGCTTGTATGTAAAATCTTTCATTCACAGATCTAGTATTCCAATCCTCGCAAATAGCCTTTCACATTGAACCCTTAGCATTCAAGGCTATAAATGTGAGGCCTTTGCATTTGTGACCACATATGAAGCTTTGCATTTTGAAATCCTATTTGTGAAGCTTCGCAATTTTTTTAAATCCCCAAGAGTTAGGTTTCATAAATTTTTTAGACTATTGCGTGTTATTTTTGGAGAAAAATTTATTTTTTTGGATGAATTAAAGGTAAAAGAAAATATTTTTGGAGACGTCGAGTAGTGCGTACTCATGCTCGCATGCTTAGATAATGTGAAACAATTCATGCCATGATTGAATTTCTTAAATGTCAGTATGATTGATTTACATGTGGTTGAAGTATTACTTATGATGTATGATTTGTGATGTGATTACAAACTGAAGAAAGATAAATTAAGACTAAAACCACATACCAGGGTGATGACCGGACTTTGGGTGTCATCATGGGTGTCCCCAACTAGACTGGCTATGGGGTTGGGTGTCATTTCTGACCTCACGGCCCCGTCAAGTCCAGAAAGGTAAATGGCCCTCGGGCATTACCTCCAGATTTGCTCCCAAACCACGAGGGCGACACCGAGGCTACAAACCTTTCGGTCTTAATTGAGATGAAAATAATAAAGTGTTTGAAATGCCCTAATGTAATGAAAGTGTTTGCATATTTTATATTTTTAGTTTGAATAATGCTAGCGACATTCTGTATGATCCACTAGGCTCTCGAGCTCACCCCACTTTTCTTTTTCAGAAGACATGTGACCCTGCACAAGTCGATCGATACTAAGTAATACTTAATTATTTTGTATATTTTATGTCTTTTGTATTTAATTTGAAACAAGGCATGTGCCCCTTTCTTTTGGACTAAACATTTTATATGTAATTAAATGTTTTGAATTTATTTCAGAGATCTTTAAATTGTTTAAATTTTGGACTTGAAGCTTCTTATTTTTACTTAAAATTTCATTGATCCATTTCGTTTACATAGAAATTTTTATTTCAAAAATAAAGATGGTTAAATTTCATGCCTGCTTAAAAAAATTTATCATTACTTGAAAAATGAACTGAAAAGACAATTTTAAAAGAAAGAAAGAGATAGAGAGAAGATAAATTTAGTAGTGTTTCGCTTCTCGGCAAACGACGACCGTGCGTGCAGCTTCTCCTGCCAGATGGGCACGCATCTCCATGCACAGCCCAAGAGACATGCAAACCTAGGACTGGGGTGTTACAAAGTGGGTATCAAAGCTAAGAAAGATGATTCCTCTGATATCAAAGCTGGTATCAGAGACAAGTTATTAGATATACTGGGTGAATATTTAAATAAATGGATAGATGTCACTTTAGGTGGTTAGGTTGCTAGAATATAACAATCATGTCAATGCATCCTAATTTTACTCGCAAGTGAAATGCTTGACCAGAGAGGTGTCCCGGATAGTTTGATGTCTTCTCGAAGAGGTGTCCTTGAGGGTTTGATGCCCACCTTCGGGTTGAATGTCCCTAATGGTTTGATGCCTGCTCCAAGGAGGTATCCTTGAGGGTTGATGTGTAACACCCCAACCCCCGCGTTCTTTGATTTGAGGGTTGGACATAACCACCGTTCCTTTTGAGGGTGGACTTAACCAATTGGCGGGTTGGGTCGGTGTTACATTGACAAGTGACACACACTTGACTTTCTATATTTCAATAGCACATGCCTTAGAATAAATTCAAAAGTGCAAATCCACATTTAATATAAAATCAAGGCAATTAAAGGTAAACAAAAATTCAACTTCTTTATTAATAAAAGAAGTGAATAACTTTGTAAACTATTACATTGTTGATCTCAAAATAGAAATACTAACTTTCAGCAGAAGTCTTATTCAAAATTGGGCAACATGCCCTTACATTGAAATGAAACTTTTAAGAAAAATAAAAACTTGCTAAAACAAAACTTTCTAATTTCCATAGCCTTCGTAATTTAATTTCCTAAAAAACAAAAGAGGAAGGGGTGAGCACATAGCTCAGTGGATCTTTATCAAATAACCATTTTTCAAACTCAAAATAATAACACATCCATAATTCAAACACTTGCATAAATTAGGCGTTCCAAACAACCAATTGTTTAAAGTTGTGATTTAGACCAAAAGGGTTTTTGAAACCCTTGATGTTCTTTACTGAGTGCCTCCTTAGAGTGAAATATGACTTTTCATAGCCAATTTCATTGGACCTTGGGACTTCAAGGGAGCTTACCCACCAACCAAGCACTTATGTAAAAACCATATGACTAACTATATGAAAAGAACATCCATAGCACCCCACATGTGTGCTATGATGGTACGTGGTTATTATCACCATCATCTTTGTTAAATCACATATTCTA
>JAJIYU010003871.1:0-25740 GCA_030144865.1 Tinospora cordifolia
CATTTAGTTATCAACAGTTGTCAATTAGACCAAAAGGGGTTAACCTCTGTGTTCCAGATCTTGGGAGAGAGATCAATTCTGAAACTCAAACCCTTCTCTGGGATCATTTCTAAAACCAATTCTTTCAGGTGTCAATAATGACAACTAATTCTAATTCTGCATGGAACACACACGAAGACATTCGTCCTCGCACCGGTACGTGGTTAAAATTTTTATTTAATCTTTTTTTGTGAGCAGAACATAATAAAATAAATATTTTATCAATAATTAAATATTACATCAGCATGACATCATAAATTAATATTTTCATAAAATAAAAACAATGACTGTCGATTTTTGATGTAGAAGATCGTACAAGACGCAACTACAGAGCATACTCTCTTGGTCATAAATAAATTAAAAATAAAGAAAAATCTTTCACACATCATTAAATCAATAAACATGCATAATTCTAGATATTCAAACAATACAAACATCACATACTCAGCATTTAAAATTCAAATAATAGTAGAGAGTAGAGTAATCACTTCCACCTCAGTAGTATTTCTCTAAATCCTTGCTGTACTATCTCAACTTGTTTCGAGGCTTTGACCAACAGTCTTCGAGATCTACATTTCGAAAATGTAATTTAATCGATATCCATGAACAGTATCGTATATATGAACAATGCCAAATAGTAACCGTGAATAGTACCGTATGAATAATACCGTATATATAAACAGTAAACTACGTATGTGTACTGAAATGAACAACAACATCTCCAATCTTGAATAAAGACTAGAGCAGAGTGATTATACCTGCTTTGATCAGAAATACCCTCCAATTGCTTCAAAAGAGGCACCCAACAGTAGATCTTCACTACTGCTATGCAGAAATTGGGGTTTTCCCCTTCCTACTACTATATTTGTTGTTTAAAACAACTAAAGAATAAGAGAAGAGAAGAGAGTAAGCAAAGAAATTCTTTCTTTCTTGTTGGAATGAATTTTTAGAATGAGAGGGGGGGGGGGGGGTTATATAGATTTTTTTGGCAGAAAAAGACGAAACTGCACAGTTGTAAATAGTTTGTTACCGTGGCTACAGTACCTGTTACTGTAGCTACAGTAACCCACGAAAGTTATTTTGTTTGCCGACAAAATAGTGACTGTATTTGTGAACAGTAACCGTATATTTGAACAGTAAATTTTAAATTTTTTTTTCGAATTCCGAATATTACAACACTGAAATTGTAGGTATTACACTGCTACTTTCTGCCACTTAATGAACAACATTCTGCATGAGTTCATTGACAAATTCGTAGTGGCATACTTAGATGACATTTTTATCTATAGCTAGACCTTCAAAGATTATGAGGATTATATCAGACAGGTTCTGACCAAGTTACGAGAATTCGAGCTGTACGTGAAGAAGGAGAAGTGCGAGTTTGCACAAGAAATTATGAACTTTCTAGGCCACGTTATTAGCAAAGGAGAACTGAACATGGATAAGCAGAAAGTCCAAACAATTGCTGATTGGCCAAAACCCTCCATAGTTCCTAAATTGAGATCATTCTTGGGTCTATGCGATGATGTTATTGAAAAAGACCACAGTTGCGATATTTATTTCACTCAAGATTGGGTCTCTTTACCAGGTGTTCTGCCTGTGGCTTCAGGGGGTATTCTCGTTTTGTATATGCCTGCTCTGATCGAAATCTTTGGAGATGATTTCGTACTACAATTCATTGGAAGAACTTTAGGACACCCTTGGGGAAATGCATAGCCAACTATTACCTAAGATTCATAGTTGGTTATTCCAAGCGTGTCACAGTCTTTACAGATCTGCTGAAGAAAGACAGACCCTGGTGATGGACGGATGCTTGTGAGTGAGCCATGGAGGATGTGAAACATGCTGTGACATTCGGGCCTGTACTGAAACTTCTTGACTTTGAACTCCCTTTCGAGGTCCACATAGATGCCTCAGACTATGCCATCGGTGGTGTTCTGATGTAAGAAGGACATCCCATTGCCTTTAAAATCAGGAAACTGAAGGATACTGAGCAGAGTATCTGACCGATGAGAGGGAGATGCTGGCTATTGTTCACTCTCTACGAACATGGAGACATTATCTGTTGGGAATCGGTTTTATAGTGAGGACAGATAATGCCTCTGTAACGTACTTCTTAACCCAGAAGAAGGTCACCTCAAAGTAGGCAAGGTGGCTGGACTTTGTTGTTGAGTTCGATATGAAAATCGAACACAAGCCTGGGAAGCTCAATTCTGTGCCTGATGTACTAAGCCGCAAGAACAGTGGTTGCTGTCACTGTGCTGCAGAATGGATTCTTGCCCTGGATCAAAGAGGAAGCTGCAAATGACTAGACATATGCTAAGGTGAAGCAACAAATCTTAGAGGGCATAACTCGACGGTTTTGGCTAGATGATGGAGTAATCTATGCTAAAGGGGGCCGAGTTTATGTTTCTAGCACAGGGAACTTGAGAAAGAAACTCCTTCATGAAGCACATGACTCCCTATGGGCGGGTTATCTTGGTGTAGAATGTACCCATGCGTTGCTAGCATGTTCATACTTTTGGCGAAAGATTTTTACAGTATGTTGTCATTGCTATCTTGGTGTAAAAACCTGTATTGTGTGCCAACAAGAAAAAACTGAAAGAAGGAAGGAAGTTGACTTACTGTAGCCGTTGCCCATTCCAAAAAAACCATGGAGGAGTGTCTCTGTGGACTTTATCACTGGACTGCCTAAGCTTAGATGTATGAGTTCGATTATGGTGGTTGTAGACAGATTTTTATAGTATGCTGTCTTTATTCCTGCACCAGCGGGATGCACTACTGACAGTGCAACCAAATTATTCTTTAAATACATGGTGAAGTACTGGGGAATGCGCGAAGGCATTATCAGTAATCGGGATACCAGGTCTACTAGAAGATTCTGGATGGCCCTATTCAAGTTCTTGAGTTAAGAACTGAAATTCTCTACTGCTAGCCATCCCTAGACAGATGGCCAGACAAAGAGGGTAAATGGTTTATTGGAGGAGTATCTGAGACACTATGTAAATGCCAGCCAGACAAATTGGGTAGACTTACTTGATACTGCCCAATTCTACTACAACCTACACAAGAGTTTCTCTATTGAAATAAGTCCATTTGAAGTTGCAATGGGCCAACAACCAGTCACCCCACTGGAGGTGGCAAAGTCCAAGGCCATGGGCGCTAGCCCTGCTGCATAAAAATTTGCCAGGAATAAGCAATACATCTTGGACGAGGCTAAGGAGAGCCTAGAAAAAGCAGTGAGGCGCATGAAGAAAAAGGTGAATAAACACCGCCGAGATGTGGAATTCCAGGTTGGCAAGCAGGTTTTGCAGAAGATACCTACTCAAGCTTAGAAGAAGATGAGGAAGAATGCGACCCACAAGGGCTTAGTCCCAAGGTATGAAGGGCCTTTTGAGATAATCAAACGAGTAGGAAGAGTGGCATATCGGCTAAAGCTACTAGAACGGCTGAAGATGCATCCCGCATTCCACGTAAGCTTCCTAAAAACGTTTCACCTTGATCATTTGAATGACAGCAGAGGAACATCGAAGCAAGCACCAACATTAGTAAGGAAGCAATTTGATGGCAAGGTAGAAAAAATTTTGGACCATCAAATTCGTGGACAGAGCAAAAAGAACTGAAGGGTATTCTACTTGATCAAGTGGCAATGACTAACTGAACCTACTTGGGAGAGGGATACCACACTTTGGCAATTTGAGAAGGAGATTGAACACTACCATAGTTCGATGAAGACATCGAATGGATCTACTAGGGGAGGTTTGTAACCCCCTGAATAGTCGGATGCCGATAAGCTGGGTTAGGCTAGCATAAACACCTAGCAATGAAGGGTTGGAACAGGTGGGTTCGAACCTAGGCGTCGCTACAGTGACTAAGGCATCGTGGAACAGGTGCAATGTGACATGACAACGACTTGCTTATGCTAGTGACGCATGATTCGAGTAGGTGCCTGCAATCACGTACATGGGATCAATTGCTGGATGCTATCCGAGTAATTACACTCGGTTATGCGCGTTCGGGATGACGGGAGACATGTATGCAAATAACTGCTCGCAATGAGGGCGTTAGCAGAACGTGCGCCCTAGAATTTCTGAGTGGTGGCAGACTGAGCATGGAACACGTGCTGGTGAACGACTATCCGAGTATCTCGGATAGGCAACTGCCTGGGCATGCACTTGAGTCACAAACATGCACATGACCATGGAAATAGGCATATGGGCGTCTGTGTTCACGTGAAATTGTTGAACCATATGACATAACTGCTAGTAATTGTCCCTGGATCAAGTCAATAGCTGTGATGAGTGCCAGGTGTGCTATCAGTTGGAAACTACAAGGAAGGCTTGAGCAAAACGTGTTCCTATAAATCCGGGCACATGACCAGACCCTGATCCTGCTACGTATTATCACAGGTGCAAGATGCTGCAAGTGTGGCCGAGTGAACAACTACAGCATGACTAAGTCATAACTCCTAGACGCTGATAACTTTTGGCAACCACTAGGAGTGCGTGGACTGTTGAGGCGAATCAATAGGAAACGTGGTGACCACGTGTGGAGCATCATGGAGGTAGTTATAGGCATGTAACCGCTTACCATTGTATATAAATAGGCACCTTGTGTTCTGGGAAGGCACAAAGAGTTGCGGTAATCCCATTTAATAACAAAAATTAATTCCTTGATGATTATCTGTGTATTTGCTTATACTTCCTCGTCCCTCATGTTCGTATTCTTTGGGCGCGCTGTATTCTGACTGTGTGTTGTCTATTGCTGGATCCTTAGGCACTTCTCTAAGTAAACGTGAGAATCAATTGATCATCTTCAAGTGGTTAAGCTTGGAAAGTGTTATTGAACATGAGATATTCATTCAGATTGTTGAGACTAGGATGACACCCTAGTGCATCATGAGATCGACGTAGTTTTAGGCATTCAACCTCAAATTGTCAAGTAGTGAATTCTAAATTACCGACACACTAACTCTATATTCAATCGTTGTGCAAGGCAGAAAATTTGGTCATTGTCTAGCCCCGTGACAGGAGCTAATGTTGGTTGGACGCTTAAGCGCCAAAGACTAGCAGTCGGTGAAATGAGCAAGCAAATTGCATAGTTTCTTACCCGATCTGTAAATGTGAGAAATGGGTTCGTGCTTGAGACCACGACGCCACGTCACGGAGGTGAAAAATGACGTCTAGTAAAAGAAGCTTAGCCTCCAAGAAACCGAGTCCTTCTCTCCAGAAGGCTCTGGTATCTTCTGCTCTGTCCCTCTTGTCCAAACAGTGGAAAGAAGAGAAGAAGCAGAAGCAGCAGATGAAGGGTGCCATGACGCTTTTTAACTGAAAACCTCCTTCCCCAGAACTTCCTATTATGCCTACTCTTCTTCTTGTGTTCATACTCTGCTCTTTTCCTCATCAATCTTCCTTGACAATAATCCCTTTCGCACACCAAGCCTCAAATTCTTCTTCTTCTTGTTGTTGTTCTTCTTCTTCTTCAATTTCTGAAAACCAGACGTTTCAGCTGCTGATTCTCGAGCTGAAACGACGAAGCTTCAGCGCGATCCGAGCTCTAAATCACTGTTACTCTTTCCACTTACTCCACTACTTCGTGGATCACTGGCTTCGCCGAATCAGAGTTCTCAACGTTCGTTTCAAACACTTCGAATCTTAAAAACTCCGCTTCTTCGGTTTCTTAGATAATCTTGGGTTTTCTTCATCATGAGCTTGTCGAGGCTGCTGGCGTTTTACCGGGTTTTCCTTTCTTTACCTTCGATTCGTTGGATTCCTTGCCATAGTTTGGCATTTCTGAAATTTCCCACTCTTGATGGGTTTATGAGCGTTTTGGTGTTGTTTCTGATATGGTCCATGGTTGTGGATATTCGTTTTATTCCTTCTTCGTCTATGTATCCCACTCTCCATGTAGGGGATAAGATCATCGCTGAGAAGGTACCACTCTTCAATTTCTTTCTTTTTTTCTTTCTTTTGGCCTGTTTTGGATACTTGAAATTCAGTCATTGTTCTTAATTCGTTGTTCAATTTTGCTACGATTATCTGTGATGAATGTTGGTTTGTTATTTATTTGTTTATTTATATCTTTTCGGTTTCTTTAAAGCTGAATCAGGTTTACATACTTCGTTATTTACTGCCAGTTGAAATCTAAGTGGCGACATGTGTTCTGCTGTGTTTGGTATGTACTGACAATAATATCTTAGGGACCGGTGGCATATTGCAGGAATGGAAGTGCTGATCAGATGGCATTTTATTTTATTTTTCACATTAATATTTCTGGTTTTCTTTTTCCGGTTTGATGTTTCTGCTCTTCAACTGCATTTGGCAATATGCTTTCTGGTAATATGCATATGTATGTGTATATGCATTTAGGTCTATTTTTCCAGTTTGATATATGTATGGATGTACGTATGCTTTGTGGTAGTATCTCTTGTTTTCCAGTTTGATGTTTTCTGCTCTTCAACTGCATTTCCAATATGCTTTGTGGCAATACATCTGTAGTTCTATTTTTCTCTTGCAACTATTTATTATATTAAAATTAAATTGCCTTCAACTTTTTAAGGTGAAGTTTTTTGCAATTTTGCCTCTAACGCTCACAGACGGCATCAGTGTGTGCCATTTATGCTTCAAGCATCAGCTCGACTTGAAACTTTCACCTTTCTGTAGTGTCCTGGGACCTTAATTTGAACTGAAGTCTAGTTGAAATTTTCATAATTATACTATAATCGAGGTGGTTTGGCATGTGTGTGATCAGGTTTCATACTTCGTCAAAACACCTGCTGTAGATGATATTGTACTTTTCAGATCACCAAAAAGCTTACAGGTTGGTTAATGTATTTGAAAAAACACACTATGCATGTCCTATGTTTATTGAAATTACTTCATTGTAGTATTCTCTCTTACCCCTTTCCATTTCTTAGGACATTGGCTACAAGAAAGAAGATGTTTTTATTAAAAGAATAGTTGCCAAGGCTGGTGACTTGGTTGAGGTAATACCTTGTAAAACATTTATTCCTATACTTCCCATATTTTTTTTTTTTTTTTTTTTTTTTTAGAGTGACATGGATGGAGATACTTCATGTAAGCTAACCATAAGTAATTCGGAAAAGGCTTAGTTTCATTGTGAGTTGAGGTTGTTGTTCTTTTCCTTGCCCCTGCTGGAGTGTTGAGATCCTTGGGATTTTCCTTTCCAAATTTCAGAGCTTGTATGTGATCATGCAAAGATGAGGAGTATGAGGTACCTGTTTCTCTATTCCCACTACCAAACCCCTTCTTTGGTCTAGTTAACCTTCTTAAAAGGTTGCATGATTGCTTAAGCATACACATTGTAGTTAGGGTTTAGTCACACCTGTAATATATATAGATTGAATTTAATTCTTTTAAACTCTCTTTTAAGAGGCTATTATTGACTGAGGCCTCTTCTACCTAAAGTATTTGTCCACAAGATTTAATTATGTTAGTTTCTCATGCTGGAGTTGTCAAAGCAATAGTTGGCAACGCACATGCTTCGCACTTGATGAAGTTGTCTGCATGATTAGGGACTATTCATTTCTTCATTGCTAAATTATTCGAATTTATTCCCTATATCATGGTAGAAAATAATAAATCCTTGTCATGAGGTAATCACAAGGGATGCTTTATGTGTCAGCGTATTTTGCTTTTCTCTATTCTTGTGACTGTTATCAAGGCAAGCCTCAAGGTAGTGCGTAGCTTGCTCCTTCATAAATGGCAGGGTACATTAGAGTGCCTAATTCACTTTCTTATGATGGTGGTCTTGACCATTATCCCTTGAGAAGGTCCTTATGGCATCCTGTGCTATTCAAATTAATTATCTAAAAATTGTTATAATATCTTAGTTAGTCTTTGAGACTTCTACACAATTGATTATTGATCATATGATTCTTTTGCTATCTTTAAATGTATATCTTCTACTGGGTAGCAGAACTACACCTGTGTAGTAATGCTCTGTTTCGATCAATTTGTTTAAATTATAAACTTCATGGCCTTGTGCTTTCTGGTAAGTCGTCCAAAGTTGATTCTATTGATAGAGTGAGAAAGTTCTCAAAAGGCAGGCCTTCAAAAGCTTAGCCTTCCTTGCCTCTTTGATTTTGCTTCATTTGATTGTAGAAGTATCTCATAGTGTATTTAATTTCAATAACACCCTTACGTGCCTTTTTGACTTTGCTTCATTTGATTGTAGACGTATCTCATAGTTTATTTAATTTCAATAACACTGTTGTACGGCATGATAATTATAATAAATCAATCTCCTACATTTTATTAAACTCTAGTTTAATTTATGACTTGTAAATACCAATTTTGTCGTATTAAGTGTTGTGTGACAATGATGATCACCCTTGTAAGAAATCACTTTATATGTATATTTCATTTCTTTTTCTGTCTCTGGTGCTGTGGAAAGTACAATATCATTTGTTAGGCCTCCAACACCTTAGGTGGAATTAAAGTATTAAAACATTCTTAGAACATCTTGAGCTTGTAGTTTCTTTTTGACTCTCTTCTTCATCAGTGCTTGATATATTTTCAACGTCTCTAAGTTTTAGAAGTAAGTGATAGAAAAATTCTTTACATGTTTTTCAAAAATTGTTAATTATGAATTAAAGCCCATCAATCAATTTGTATAGGTCAATTTGATGGTTGAACACATGGATGTTAGAGATGATCATGTTATTGATGAACTTTGATTTATATCTTGAAACTTTGATTTATATCTTGAGAAATAATATATTGATAGATAGTGCAAGAGTTAAATTATAGGTCTAGAATGAATAAGTTTTAGAGAAGATAGGAGAAGTTCCAGCTGGAGATATGAATGAAAAAGATCTAACTGTGACAGGTGGACATATTAAATGAGAAACATCATGTTTGCTGACTAGAAGGAAATACTTGAAAAAAATTAGTAACTACATCTGGTATAATAGAAGGTTTATGGTATTTTGGAACTGTTAGTTAATTTATACAAACACTCCATTGCTCTTGATAGAAGGCTTTATTGAATTCATTTGAATTGATTTATGTTGTGTTAAGGAGCAAAATTGATAGCAGATCCATTCTTCACTTTAAAATGCATCATCCAACTTTGAAAAGCATCATCCATTATCCTTTGCTTTTGTTCTTGGCATTTATCAAATTATAAAAATGATGTATTCAATGCAGAAAGCTGCGACACTTGTTTGATCCTCCATGTAGTATATGATGAACAATGCCTTATCTCCATATTTAGAGAGGCTATTTTTGGGATCAAAATTGTAACCTCTTAATCCGACCAGAGCAACTTGAACCATTGCATTGAGGTCTATCTTGATATTTACTAAATTGTAACAAGTGACTAGAATCTTGAGATGCTTAGTGCACATTATTTTCTGTTACACTTTGTCTATTCACTTTTTTATTGCTCAATATTATTTACGATAGACTTAGTAGCTATTTAATAAAGACTTTTCCTTTTAATGTGAGTGATGTATTGACTATGCAATGTTCCAAAGGACCACTGCTAAATTTATGATTCACGTCTTCGCTTATCACATTCTTGATAATTAAATGACTGCAAATATCTATGATTTCTTTTACTTGCTAATCTTGATCGTCTCTTCATTCACATTTCTGTTGTTATTGAAATTACATTTATTATATTTAATTTGTGTCTTGCTTGGCATTTACACTAGTTCTATTTCTGTTAATCAACATTATTTAATTTGCAAACCTACACTGCTGATTACCTTCTTGAATGTGTTGGGTGAATTCATTCATGAATTTTTTAGAATGATAAGGGCTAAAAGCAAATCCTTGTTGCATACCTACCATGACTGGGTACTCACTAGGTTCTTTTGTTGTCAGTAGCAGTAGTTATTGCTTTATCATTCATATGTTTTCAAAAGTAGCAGTAGTTATTGCTTTGTTGTCAGTATGCAAATCCTTGTTGCATACCTACCCTTCCTTTTCAAATACTTAATTAAAGAATTTTCAAAAGTAGAAAGTTAGAATTGTAAGTAGGATCTATAAGTAGTGATATTTAGATGATACATTGTTAAGAGCCATTTTGAAATCAGATTTATGGGCCAAAATTTCTCAAATTTTGTGCATATTGTAGAGACTATTTTTAGATTTGAATCTATGAGTTTCAAAACTTATGGAGCAACTTCAACTTATTGTAAGAAACTTCCTCCATTTTTCCTTCCTCTTTTTTTCTTTTCTTTTTCTTTCGTTTTTTTGTTTTTGTTGTTGTCTTTTTTTCCTTTTTTTTTTTTTTGGTGTGGGAGAAAAGAGGCACTTGGGGGTGGGCTATGATCAGTCGTCACAATTATCTTTTTTGGGTCAATTCGTAACTTTTCTGAAGCTTAGCCTTTCCTCTAGTTCTTTTTGTTGTGATCACAGCTGAGGTTTGAAACTTGATTACAACTTTGAGTTTAAATTCTCTAGAATTGAAATTACTGCTCACTATTAATTGGATACGGAGAGGTTTTTTTTTTTTTTGTTGTAAAACTTCATTGTATTCAAAGTTTAGAAAATGTTTACATGTATGCGTAAACATCTAGATTTATTGTAGCATAAGCTAAAAACTAATATTAATAGACATTTTTTTAATAAGTAAAAATACAATAAGTGACCTATGAAAATGAATTTTGTTATGTGAGCTGACGAATTTGAAATAGTGACTTTTGTCTTTGTTTTGATTGTGATAGTTTGTTTCTCAACCAATAACTTTGTTAGTTTGAATTCTACTATGCTTAATTTATTATTTTATTAGATAAATGTATGCAGGGATGGTAGATAAAACCGTATGGACTAATGCGATCCTCCGCTCTCTAGAAAGAAATGCCCATCAAATTTTGGGTGGACAATTGTTTAGGTGACCTAAGATTGGCTGAGACATAGCCCAAACTATTCTGCATCTTAGCACGATCTGTCCATTCATTTGTTCCTACGTACAAATCTTCACAGCCAACAAAACAACATTTCCTAGAATTTCACACACATAGAGCTCCAACTTCGTGAATTAGAGGCTGTGGCCCTACTCAAACTTAACTAAAGTTGTTATCCGTATCAACTGAACCAGAATATCCTTTGGAGCTTCAACCCCTCAAAATGTTACCTGTAGATCTTTTTCTTTTCCCTCTTTTGTCCCGTACACAATTACCAGTTGTATTTCATATTTGGAAAACACCAATACCATCCAAAGTAAAAACTTTTGTATGGAAATTGACACACAAGAGACTGGACACCTCAGATACCTACGAAGGAGACAACCTAACATTTGCTTATCCCCAAATGTATGCGTGTTATGTTTTAGTAATGAGGACACCACAATCATTGTTCAACCTTTCAACTATAATCTAAAGTAACATCAGAGTAATTTTAGCATTCATTTTGTGAAGTGCGAAGATAAACATAACATTACAATCAAATTTACGAGCAAGTACTTCTTTCATATCATAGAAGTTTGCTACTACAGAATGCATATTGTCTCATTTCGAACGATACATTTGACTATTAATTTCATACATACAAGTGACTAACTTCTAGCACAACCAAGAAAAGGAAGGAAGCCACCAAGGGATCTAGACTATCATCACGTCTTTTCCTTTTTTAGCCACCGATGAACTTGAAATGTTAGTATAGTTTTGAGCCTAAATTGCAACATAGCTCAGTGAGTAGTAACTCGAGCATTTTCCCTATAAGCAGTATTTCAAAAACAGTGAATGTATGCATGAATACTCATGATGAAAACAATGCTTGAGAATATGAAATGTAGTAAAAACATTTATAAACAATGCATTAGTTAAAGAAAAATAGTTTGAATAGATGCTAGTTGGAAATTGTATTTGAACTAGGGTTTCAAATCATCAAATCTAACCTCTTTTCAAAAAAAAAAAAAAAAAAAATAATCAAATCTGACCCTATGTTATCGTTCGAGTGGGTCATGAGTCAGGCGTATCGACTACTTAAACTGCTCATGAGTTAGGTGTATCCGTTGAATATCCTAACCCTACGCTTAGTCCTCAAGTGTTGTCACTCAAGAGGGTTAAAAGTTAGGCGCATTGAGCCCTAATCCTGTGCTTGGATCTCTGAGTTTAATTCAAATCATATTATGTATCCTCACTCCGCACTTGGACCTTGAGCTTATGTTCTCATTATCAGTGTACATCTACATATACTTCAAAACCAATTTGATGTAGTTCAAATCATATGAGACCATTCAACCCATGTCTTTTTATTCATATTTTTTGCAAGGAATATAGTTAAAGTAACATCTAAGTTAAACTATGCACCTCGGGTCTCACGTACCGTTGTTCCGTCGACACTTGGGCCATTCCCATAGTACATGCTCGGATTTGCGTTATTGAAACCTAATTTCGGTTTCTTTGTGATACGTGACTCGATTCCAACTTTACTATTTTTAACCAGTCTTGATCAATTTAGATTTGGCTTGGTCAAATTTGGTCAAACTTGGTTAATCATCCAAAATTATCCATAATTGGTCAACATGGTCAAATTCGGTCAATATGGGGTCAATTTGGTCAAAATTTTTAAATTTTCATATTTAGTCAAATTTTCAATTACATATTCCTAGATGTGCAACTTATTTTATGATTTTTCTGTGATCAAACTGTACATTGGATTGGTGCGGAACGTTTTATATTTGATCTACATTTTTTAAATACTTATTAGAATTTTATTTTGTAATTTTTGGATTTCATTTGACAGGATTTTTAAGTGGGTTATCAGTCCCCTTCAATTATAAAATTTCATATGAGCATACTTATGTGGCATGGTTGTTCCAATAAACAGTAATGAGATCGTATGGGTGGTCAGCAATGAAATATCGCTCCCTGCAATTTGTGAGATCTTGCAGTTTTACAGCTTTTACTGCATTAATGCAACATTTTCTTGTTTCCTCTATGGAAAAAAGATAAAAAAGAAGAAAAAACATAGTAGAGGGCGCTACGATAGGGTTTTAATCAATGAAGTCCAGTCACTTCATAGGCTCACCAATGGTGTTTATCACAGCATTTATTAATGCTAATAGAGCTTTATGTTTCAAATGATTGCATGTTCAACAAAGATCATTAGACTGTTTGGGAAGAACTATATGTTAACTGTTGTCAGTAATGATAATCAATTATGAAAGACTTCGAATTCCATTGGTTGCTTTAATTGAAAAGATTAAAACAAAATGGTAAGTCCTGTGAGGGTGTGGTGGATGGAGCATAAATGGCTACATCTTGTTGGGACGAAGACTTTGCTGAATTCAAATGACAAATATGAGAGACAATTTGAATATGTAAATGAACAAATTGGATGTATAATTCCTTATTATTAATATGATTTCTAAGCAAGATTTCTAGGTGTAAGTATTTTTGAACCTATATTATTTTGCATCATCATAAGTGCGTCTTATGTGAATTGCTGGTCAGGTTCGTCATGGGTTGCTTTACATCAATGGAATCGTGAAGAACGAAGATTTCATAGCAGAGCAGCCAACATACAGACTGAGTGCAACCGTGTGCTCTCCCCCTCCTTATCTATTATTATTGTTTAATTTTCTGTTATTTGTTTTATTCCTTTTGTTATTTGTTTTTGTGAATTTTCTTTTACCAGCAGAATGTGTTCTAGAACAACATTACGGGGTAAGGCTTACCAGGGAATAATATGAATGATCCTATATTGGGATAATAATAATATAGTACAGATATGAACAGGTGATGGGGAAATATTCATACCTGGTGACTCCATGTTGTTGACTTCTGAGAGCTTTGTGATTAGCCTCAGACGGTGCACCATCTGCTTGGTTCGCGATCTCATTAATCATCTCTTTGTCCCTTCGGGACCCGAGCTTGAACTTGTTTTCATGCTTCCTGGATTTGCAGCATGTGCCTAGTGGTCATGTTTTTGTTTTGGGTGACAACCGAAACAACAGCTGTGACTCCCATGTTTGGTCAGTACCCATCAATGACTTTATCTGAGTGCCAATTTCAAATTTTCATCCTACCCTTTTTCAGGATTTAATCTCTCAAGCCTTTATTCTTTTTGCTTCATTGCAGGGGGCCATTACCTATCAAAAATATTTTGGGAAAATTTGTGATGCGCTCTAGGCCTTTGAACCCTTGATCCCATAGAAAAGGACAGCATCAGGTTCTCTCAGCGTATCCAAACTTTGTTCCCATTCTTGTGCTCCCAAGGTACTGGACCTTTGACGTTAAAGGGAGCGAACACTAACTTCTGGGAACGTTCTGTAGTATGGTTTCTAATTGGGACTGTTTCTACTTTGATTGCTGTCTTCCTGCTCTCTATTACATTATATCTGCGACTATTTTTGTAAACAATTTTTTTTTTCCTTTTCTTGGGTGTAAACGATGGTGCTCACGTGGGGTTTTTTTTTTATGCATTGCATCAATATTTGTATACTTAACTCAAGTAGACGCACAAAGTGGTAATATATATATATATATGTAAGGCAAAATTTTATAAACGAGAAGGGCTTGAACTTATGAACTTGCGATGGGAGAATAGTTGTTTAACTAGGTTAAAAAACTATTCTGTGAACTTGTAGAGCAACTTTTGTAAACTTGAAAATGGAGGACGTTGAAGTTAATGTTTGGTGCACCGGATAAATGTGAGTTAAATTGTATGTAAGACTATTTTGTGAATTGGTATTAGATTATGTACAGAATGTTTTTGTGAAAGACGACTAGTAAATTGGTGAAACTGTGTATAAAGGACATTCAAGGGATTGACTGTTCTTTTTACACATTATAGGATACAGACAAGCAACCCATTCCTACATGATTTATACACAATATAAAAAGCATAGAGTGTATAATTTTTGGCTTCCTATTATTCCCCTTCGAATTATATGATACCAACGTTGTATGGGTTCATTTCTTAGGCTGAAGGGTGGCTTAATTGGTATAGTGGCCTAGTGAATCCACCAAGTTAAGTTTGTTTAATTACTGTTAAGTTTTTTTAATTGTAATAAGAAGTGATATCAGAATAATTTAAAAATTTATTTTATAAATGGCAAATATAAGTAAACATTACAGTTTAAACCAAGAGTAAGTATTACTCTTTTTAAACTAAACAGAGAATTGCTGTTTATATATATTACATGTCTTATTTAAAAAATACACAGGTGACCATGATTTATATATGTACAAATGACTAACTTTCAACAAAAAAAAAAAAAAAGGGAAAATGAATCATTAAAAAATGTTAATAAAATAGTGAGCCTAAATTTTAATATAACTTAGTGAGTAGTAAAATTAATATGTTACATATAATCAGCATTCCAAAGAATATTACATGTATACATGAATAGTAGTGATGAAATAGTGCTTGAAAACATTATATATATATATATATAGAGTAAAAGTAGTTATAAACAGTGCAACAGTTAAAAAAGAAGAGTTTGAATACATGTTAGTTAAAAATTGTATTTGAATTAGGATTTTAAATTATCGAATTCAACCCTATGGTCATCGCTTTAACATCTCATGAATTAGGTAACTGGTCACTTAAACGAGTCATGAGTTAGGTGTATTATTTGGATACCCTAACCTTGCTTTCGGTTCTCAAGTGTGGTCACTCAAGCTAAGTCAGGGTATATGATTTGATTGAAATTAGATTCGAGGTCTAAGTGTGAGATGACCTATTCCTCTGCCTAACATCTTGTTTCTATAAAACTAATTTCTTCTTCTAGTTGAATGTGATGTCAGATATAAAATGTTCATTAATCCATAATAATTGTTATATCCACACTAGGCTTTGTCTTGAGAGTACAAAGAAAACAAAAACATCAATTTTAAAACATATCAAAAGTGAAAAATCCAATTTGATCTCTACATTACTGAACTTTTATGTTCAATTCTGTTAGGCAAGATCGATTTAATTACTAAATCATTATATTTTTCATTAGTTTTGTTGTGGTATACTAAATTTAGATATTTGATAAATCTAGAAGGCTGGAAGTATTGTTTTTTTATGTAGGTTTTGGCTTGTATTATTGAAACGAACATGTATAAGTTACATTTAGTCTATCCAATACCCACAATCGGCACTAAAATGATGATAGAGTATCCATAATTTAAAAACAAAAAAAAAAAACTTAAAAAATTTAAAACAAACCTTGGAATAGTTTTTGTTATATTCCATACTTGATTCTTTCTCCATTTATGGTTCAACAACAATAATTATAAGATTAAAATTCTCAAAAATACGATGGTGAAACCACTTGAAAATGCTTACATCACCTACTAAAACTACACAAAAAGGTGGTTTTTTCTTCCAACAATACTTCAGATATCTTGTAAATACCATGCGAAGTGAAAACAAACACCACAACTACCAACAAAATCAATTGAATTAGGAATGAAATAACGCAACTGAGATGTTTAAAGGTGATTGCACAACTTGCAAATAAAGTAGGGCTAGCAGAATAGGTTAGCTTCTTAAAAAAAAAAAATGCTATTAAGGGTAATTAGTTAACTCCATCGAAGGGTAGTAAAATAAATTAAAAATTATCATAATTTTTGTGCTAGGAAAAGAGCTTTTTCTGATGCTTAAATAGATGTTGCATTATAAAAATGTTAAAGTAACTTTCATTCACGTATTTAAATTGATTTTTTATACCTTTAATTAGTTATAATTATCTTGTAGAATATGCAAGTTTTCTACTATTTGACTTAAGCTATAATCAGTTATTATTTTATATTAATAAGTTATAAGAATTTATTGTTGGATATATATATATATATATATATATATATATATATATAAGACTGTTATTGGTATAATCTACATTAACCAAGTCGAAGTAATAAATGAAAAGTTATATCAAAGCCCGGTGCAACATGATTTCATTAATGGTGCAAGGTATGTTAATGGATTATATATGATAGAGGAAAATATTTTATTGACATTATAATTAAAAAAAATTGTTAAATACCTTCCTTTTACCAATAATTATCATATTTACGAAGTAATACTGTTTCGTGATTCAAGTCCATCCAACATCAATATTTTCCCTTACGGGGTCTTGGATTACACTGTGGCCAGAGTGTAGCACTCACACACTTAATCATGAAAATAAGAAAGTATAGTTAATGTCCAACCATACTAGCAATCAGTTCAATAAAATATGGAAGAATATATTCAGTGGCGAGAACACTGAAAGAGCTCATGGAAAAGAAACTTTCAAAACAAAACTGATGATACTCTATCTACATAAGCTGAAGATGATCATCACAATCCAAAAATTTTGTTGAAAATAACTAGCAAATCGTAGCTAATAAATCGGAGAAAAGGTAACAAATGAAATAATATTTTCGCGTTTCTTGCATATCCATATAAAATGGTGGACATACCTTAAGAGTTTTTTTATTGCTATATAAAATATTCTTTTTCTTTAAAAAACTATTTTTTAGTGGTTGGTATCTACTCTTGCTTGCTAATGTTTTACCACTTTCAATTAAAAAAACATTAAAATAGCATCTTTGATTTAAAAAAAAATAGTATAATTATTTTAATAAGATAAACTTTCTGTGATAATTATACAAATTAGGTTTAATCTGTACTATTATAATAATAGAAACACTTCAAATATTTAACCGTGACACCTTTTTTTTTTTTTTTTCTACTCAACGTACTCTTTAAAAGTTAATGGTATATTTAATTTTAGAAATTAAAATCATCTTATTAGTAATAGGATTAAAAAACAAATATCATAAATAACTACTTTTCAGTTTTTCTCTACACCCTATATTTTAACCTTTTTAAACAAATATGAAAATAATCTTATTATTAATAGGATTAAAAATATTGACAAATATTCCTAAAGCTAATTATTTAAAAAGGAAGAATAATTACTTTTAACAAAAAGCAATAAGATAAATTCTAATTTAAAATAAAAAAATTTCTCATAGAAAATAATTTTTACTCAAAATAGAATAAATTTCAATAAAATCATAGAATCATTCCTTAATACTTTAATAAAATATAAAGAAAACAATACTTTAATATTTTCATTAATAACATTAGTTATCCGATAAAGAGCAGTTTGCTTTAAAAAGCTTTCTCTTATATAAGATTCTTCATTAGGGGAAGGACATTCTAATCATACACAAATCTATTTTGTTTTCGTAAACATTATTTTTAGGCATTTACTTCAACACACACAGCAACAAAACTATAACTATCATGCCAAGGTTCTCCTTCATTAATCATCCCATAATTTTTGAGAACTTCAGTCTTTAAATATTTAATTTTGTCATTAAAACAAAATAAGATCAATGCCATACAAACTTGCAATATATATATATATATATACCCGACATTTATAAATGGGCGTAACAGGCGAGTTGTGCCCATGGATAATGGTATATAATGAACCTGACGAATAAAGATTAAGAACAAAAATTGGGTGGTGTCCAGCTCATTTTTAGATTCATTACAGTCTCATCACTAAAAGGACCTTATGCTTCCTTTATATATATGAATCAGCTAGCATTTCTAGTAACGGAAGCTCGAGATCTAGAGCAACGTTAGGTACTACTGGTTAGTCGCCAGCCCTTCTCTTTTTCTTTTCCAACTAAACTTGCATTTGTTCGACTTTTGTTTAATTAATGTCAGTAGTTATTAGCTAATGATCGTTCCAGTTCTTTTTTAATGATCTTTAGCTGCTTATTCCTTTATATTTAGCCATATTTCGGATAGTCTTGAGATTGGCTTGATTAAATTTCACTACCTACTTATCACCTTACACTCAATTAATTATGAAACTTGGGCCACTTTGTTTTTTTTTTTTTTAAATAGGTCCTATGCAAAAGGTACTAGAGAAATAGTTTTTTAAATTTAAAAATAAGATTAAAAATATTAGAAACTTGTTGAATTCAAAAGATTTTGAAAACAAATTTTTGCTTTTTGTAATGAAAAGAAATTTGTTTTTGGTTTGGTAAGTTTTCTGCTTTTGAATTGTATTGTCATTTTCGGATTGTAAATCAATTAAACACATCATTAGGTTAAGGGTTAAGGGTTGTCATGAAAAGTTAAGTTTATTTGAGTTATTAATGGTGAGAAAACTAGGAAATAAATACTGGTTGATGATTATTCACAGTGCCCATAAAAGTTATTGAATCATCTTGAATTACACATCAGTTCCACCAAATCACAAATTGAACAAAATTTAGAGGGCAATGTCAACAACTTTTCAATGATTTGTTCTTTTATTTGTTACATACTACGGCTTACTTGTATTGTATTTATCTAACATTAATTTTTAGCTTAAAGTAATATAAATGGATTTGTTTAAGACCTCATATTATATGACGAACATATTTAGATGCATCAGCTAAGAAAAATGAATTACTAATAATATTGTACAAATAGAATAAAAGTAAAGGAATACTTAAAACATTATAAATAATTTAGAAACATTTAATTACTCTTAACAGCCCTGATAAATTATGGTAGGAGAAAAACAAATTCATGTAGTCGATCTCATATAATTGATTAAAATAAAGGTTTTGTTTGAGCTCAAATCAATGCCAACCTGAAAATAAAATCAAATTGAATCCAACGAAGAAGTTGTTTCGTCTTTTTTTTTTTTTTGAAATTAATTGATTTAGATATTAAAACTATAACAATTATTACTTTATATAATTTTATCATCAAGAATATATTCATGGTACAATATATTTAAAATGAATTACTACTGTAACCTTGATGGGTTCGTTCGACTTTGCCCAAACCATTGAGGCACCTAATGGAGTTCAAAATTACTATAAAATTATATTGAGTCACACGGTAATGTTAATTGTTTGAAGGTTCTGTACACAACTCACTGCCTCTGTTCTTTAGTTAAGGGAATGATTAATTAATTAATTATTAATTACTTGCTTCTATTTCTTTAAGAGATCGATACATGGCCGAAATTAAGAGTGTGAGCAGCCACCACCACAACAACAATAAACTAGAATTTCTCGAAGATGCTTCAACTTGCTTTGATGATGATGGCCGTCTCAAACGCACAGGTACATTCATACATACATATATTTATATTGGGAAAAAGATTAATTAATTAGTTAATTAATATTCTCAGTTTTTTATTTTTATTTTTTGATAAGGGAGAATCATTTTTATTTAACTCTCAGGTACCTTTTGGACTGCCAGTGCCCACATAATAACAGCAGTGATTGGATCTGGAGTGCTTTCTTTAGGGTGGGCAATAGCTCAGCTTGGGTGGATTGCCGGTCCTGTAATTATGTTGTCCTTTGCTTTCGTCACTTACTACACTTCAACTCTCCTCGCAAAATGCTATAGGTCCGGTGACCCTCTCACTGGCAAGAGAAACTATACTTACAAGGATGCAGTAAAATCTAACCTTGGTAAATAATTCTGGGAACGTTGTCAGTCATTCTCAAAGCAAGCAAACAAATCATAATCGAATTGGTTCTGAATCTACCTTTTTCTTTTGCTTAAATGATTCTCTCTCTCAGGTGGATCCATGGTAACAGTCTGTGGTTTTATTCAGTACATAAACCTATTCGGACTCACTGTTGGATATACCATTGCATCATCTGCCAGCATGCTGTCAGTTAAATTTGCATTACTAGTTTCACTTTGAATCATTCTTTTTATATATATGTTTGTTTTTACTCCCCAGCTAATTAATTATCTAATTGGCATATATATTTATCTTTGGTTTGGTTAAATTTTAGGGCAATCAGACGTTCTATTTGTTTTCACCGAAGTAGGGGAAAGAACCCATGTGACATATCTAGCAACCCTTTGATCATCATCTTTGGCATTTTTGAAATCCTTCTCTCCCAAATCCCCGATTTTCATCGAATATGGTGGCTCTCAATTGTGGCTGCTGTGATGTCCTTTACCTACTCTTCCATCATCCTTGGCCTCGGTATTTCTAAGGTTGCAGGTATGAGTTATAGCTTAATCTTACAAATAGTTCATACTACTTGGCCTTTGTAGATAGAACTATATATAAGAATATAGGACTAATATCATCCTTTACATGTGTTTTCTTTTTTATTTTGATAAGTCAATGGTACGTTCAAGGGTAGTATCTCTGGAATAAGCACTAAAACAGTCGGTCCAACTCAAAAGATATGGAGGAGCTTTCAAGCACTTGGAGACATTGCTTTCGCTTACCCTTACTCTACCATCCTTTTCGAAATTCAGGTGAGAGTAACTCAATTTTCAATACACGAGGCCTTTGAGAAGTTGACTTATCATTTAACAACGATCCATTTGATGTATAAATAATTTGTTGATGTGGTGATTGTTTATGCATATATAACTAAAGCTATATATATAGCTTAGCTTTTAAGTTAAGCATCTAACGTCAATGTATTAGAGCTATATATACCATTTTAGATGCCTCATGCATGTTCGAAAACTTTCCTTGGATACATTTTATTATTTCTTGTGTGCTGATCGAATCTTTCTTCCTCATTATAAATTAATATAATCCATGGATTGATATATATAAATATATTATTTGGATATGTATAGTCTGTCCTCTTGTTTCTAGCTTTTAGGTTAAGCTATTTCTAATAGTGATAAGCTTGCAGGACACACTCAAATCTCCACCTTCGGAAGCGACAACCATGAAGAGGGCAACATTATTTTGCATCATAGTGACCACAACCTTTTACATGTTATGTGGTAGCATGGGTTACGCTGCATTTGGTGATGAAACACCAGGAAACCCTCTTACTGGGATTGGCTTCTATAACCCATTTTGGCTACTAGAGATTGCGAATGCAGCCATAGTTGTCCACCTTGTTGGAGCTTATCAACTCTTCTCCCAACCAATATTTGCCTTGGTTGAAAAATGGGCAGCGAAAAATTGGCCAAGTAGCAAATTTATCACAAAGGAAATAGAACTACCTTTTACCTCTAGCTTCATGCGCTCCTATAACATGAACCTTTTTCGACTAGTTTGGAGATCGGCATTTGTAGTTGTGACTTGCGTTATATCCATGTTGCTTCCTTTCTTCAATGACATTGTAGGAATTCTTGGTGCACTTCTGTTTTGGCCGCTCATCGTGTTCCTTCCTGTAGAACTTCACATTGCTCATGAGAAGATACAAAAGTGGAGCAAGAGATGGATTTGCCTTCAAATTCTCAGCATTATTTGCTTATTGATCTCTATTGTTGCTATTACGGGCTCCATTGCAGGTGTGGTTAGTGATCTTAAAGTGAATCCTCCCCTCAAACACTAGCTCCTAATGCATGATTTATCTATAATTTTCCATTGTATATTTAGGAAAGCTCAAGAATAAATGAATGAATGAATAAACAATAAAAATAGAGATTGTAAGACCAACCACCATTTCTTTTATTTGTTTTAAGCCTATACCTTCAGCGACTGATGCATGCGTACACTTGGGAAATAGTATATTTGGAGACACTGTATTAATTATTCTCCTTCCATGAAAGCAATATTTGATCGTTTTGGGTTGGTTAAAAAAACTACAATCGTAGTTTTAAATATAGTTGGGTTATAAACCAAATAAATTAGATGGTTATTAACAAGTACAAATATCAAATGGGGAGCTAAATAATTTGACAACCTTCGAACAATCTCCCACTCGATGACCGGCAAATAACTTAATTTATAATTTGAACTTATATGTACATCTTTAAAGCAGTGAAAGACCTTATAGTTTTTGAAAGAGAATATGAGTCATAGCTGAAAATAAACAAGCAATAGTGTACAGAAATTGGTAACGCAGTTCGGCTTAAAAGCCTATGTCTACGGGACCTTACCCGATAAAGAGGTTTTACTAAGGTTAAGCGAAATACACTATTTCTCAACAAGACTTCTTCTTACAGCAGGTTTTGTAAACCTTAAACCTCAGAGAAGATTTTGAAGCCGAGACTGTCACACTCTTTAGACTAACAGGCAATCCCTACCACAAATTCCTTTAGTCTAATAGATAGAACTACACTCGCTCACACAGGATCACTCCCTAACTATTACAGACAATGTAAGCAAAAAGATAGTCTAAACACAACTCAGCTTTACAACAATCTAGCTCCGAGTGATAATGAAATCAAGTAGACGACCTAGAATATATAGGTATGAATCCAAGGGCATTCCATAGTCGGACAAGATACCAAAAGATTTTTAGGCAGATTGTGAAGCACACTGTGATACGATACTGTTGGCACAGATCGCTCGAAACAGATTTCTAGAAATCTATTTCTTCCAAACATAACAAGGTCAATTCTTTTAGCAACAAATTTTTCTGAGCCTTTCGAAATTCCTGAAGACCAATTTTCTTTCTAACGTCTACCTATAGAAAGGAAATTATTCCAAACAAAATTGCGAGTGAACTAAGAGAAAATTTAGAATATTATGGTTAAGGAAAACAAACCGTTGGCTGCTGTATTAACATTTCTGAGATAGGCAACTTACTATAGCAATGATATTAGAAAACTTAGAAAGAAATATCAGAACAGGGAATAATTCCTTTTAGATAAGTATAATGGTTAAAAGGATTATAAAGAAACCGAGATTCTGGAAAAATAAGAAACAAGACAAGCAGTATAGTAAGTTTTGAAATATTCCAAATCAAAGAAGGAAACGCAATCAAGAAAGGCACCAAACATGCCAATCAAAGTTCCTAACAATTTTAACTTATGTGACCATAATTTAACCTATATTGGTATTTAAATAAAAATTAACAACCTTGAATTGTTGTGGTTGGATTTTTTACAGAAAACCTTTTTTTGCCATTTCTTGTAATTTTGATAATATTTAAATAAAGCAAATTATAAAATGAATTAATGAGCTTCATATAAATTATTCAAGGTCCACTTTTATCACCTCTTATGGATTTCAATATACAATTAACTGTGTGGGCACAATCAAAATTTTAATTTTCCAATTGAAATATATAAAAACTACTTACAAAAATTGGTAAATAAGAAAACTATACAATTGAGTTACTAAGTCAGATTTTTGCATGTGATCCTTATATTAGTTAGATAACAATCCTTTAGTAATCAATCTACTAAAATAAGAAGAGCCTTGATTTATTCAATGATATCTGCTTGTTGACAAACATGATTTCTTATATTGATGCCGTTATTGTTATTCTTAGAAAATAAAAAAAAAACAACTAAATTATCACACTGAATTTTCAATAGCATTTGTATGATATCCATATATTAAGATTTGAGACAGAAATTCTAAATTATGAGCCCTATGTTGTCGGATGAAGCAGCTGTTGTTTTCTTTTTTGGCCAAAAAAAAAAAAAAAGGAATCCATGGTGCAATACCTCAATTAAGTAGAAAGTAGCTCCTAATTATGTTGATGTTAGGATTGACACATAATATGTTGAACTTTGGTGCATTTGAACCTTTTCAGCTTTCCTCTCTAACTAAAATCACTTAAAATTTTGGCATAGTGCCCGCATATAAGGACAATATCACGCACACCTGTTTAACCAAAAATGAATTTCAACAATTCTGTACATGAAATCATTTTCGTTGTCAGTAGCATAAATTGATATTCATGTAAAATTTATGAAGGAATCCCATGATTTATCTATACATAAATAAACCATACAAAACTCATAGATAATATATAAAACTCCAGAACTAACAAGTTGTCCCTAGTTTAGGATCCATCAACTCTCGAGAAAACTAAATTAGTTTGTATTGGAGAATAAAATAAATAAATAAAGGTTTAAAACGTCAAAACAAATACAACTGTCCTCTCTTGGTTAGTATTCCTCTTGCCTCCAACTAGGGTGTCAGTTACCCGGCCGAATCAGGTTAGGTCAAATATTTTAAAAAAAATTGGGTTGGTTAGGTCAAATTTATACTAAACCAATCAGCTCGAGTTGAGTTGCAAGTCTGACCTAAAAAGGTTAGGTTATTCGCTAAGCTTATTATTTGCTTACTCTACTTTCCACTATTTCTCTAGGTTTTAACAAGAAAGGCAAAGATAAGATGTTGTGATATAGTTATTAGTTTATTTTGGAGTTAACAGGGTGTTGTAATTGTAATACTTAACTGAATTAATGTATTTGGAGGTATATGTAGACTTGTTATCATCAACATGTAATGTCAGAATAAATTATGGATTGTGTAGATGTACATTAATTTTATAAGGAAATATATGATTTTTTTTTTGATATTGATTGTGATTTATCAAGTAATTTGAATTTGGTGATATGTTATATTTTTAAAGGAGACTCTGTCAAATTTTTTAGGAAATTGGTGATTGGGTTAGGAACGTTTATAGGGTTTCTAACATGTCAATATTCTGACATGTTGAAAATTTTATGTCGGTCTTGACATCATTTGAAAAGGGGTCGCGACACAAAAGGCCTCACTTGACCCATGTACTCTTAAAAAGAGTCCATTAGCTACAACTCGTTATCCACATCCATAATCCATTATTCACTGTTCATTTCCATTCAAATATCCAATTGTAACACCCCCAGCTCCCGATGTTTCTCACATACGTCGTAGGTGATATGGTGGTCTCGTAGCTTGAGATGTCATTTCTTCTAAGTGCAGTCAGTCCTGCTTCCTATATGAGAACTGGGGATATTACTTTTTCTTTTCATCATTTATCTGTTAGTTTCAACAGTTCATATCCAAGGGATAAAATATAAATACAATAATTTGAAAACATTGCTTCATTATCAGAGTTAT
>JAJIYU010003872.1:0-25716 GCA_030144865.1 Tinospora cordifolia
TCTAAATGCACATTATACTAAATATAAGTAAATACACTACATTTTCTATTATATTAATGCACATTATACATAAAATACGTATAATATAATTAATCTGCTATGCAACTAACAGCGGTCTTCAGTTGATGGACCGCGGTCTCCTGGTGTTCTTTTCATGATTTCCTTCCTGAATTGCCTCCTTCTGCTCACTGCTTCAATCTATGTCCTGCAACACACTTAAGTTCTTTCCCATACATCATTTCTCATAAAAGAATAACAAAACTCATCAAAACAAGGTTTAAAAGCTATTAAACAATGCAAATCTCTGACTACATGGAATTATAGCTAATTTATGCAATTTTAACTTCTATTCTCCTTTATTTCTTCTAAATTGCAACCTTTTACCTATTCTAATGTTAGTTTGCTATGCAACTAACAGAGATGTCGTTGTTCATTTTAGTACGCATATGTAGTTTACTGTTCATATATATAGTATTGTTCACTGTTACTATTTAGCACTGTTTATATATACGGTACTATTCATGGGCATCAATTAAATCACATTTTCGAAACATAGATCCTGAAGATTATTGGTCAAAGACTCGAAACAAGTTGAGATAATATTGCAAGGATTCAGGAAATTACTACTGAGGTGGAAGTGATTACTCTACTCCCTAGTATTATTTGAGTTTTAATGCTAAACATGTGATGTTTGCATTGTTTGAATGCCTAGAAATATGCAAGGTTATTGACTAAATGATTTGTGAAAGATTTTTCTTTATTTTTAATTTATTTATGACCTAGACAGTATGCTATATAGTTGCGTCTTGTTTGATCTTCTACATCAGAAATTGACAATCATTGTTTTTTATTTATGAAAATATTGATTATGATGTCATACTGATGGAATGTTTAATTATTGATAAAATATTTATTTTATTATGTTCTTTTCACTAAAATAAGATTAAATAAAGATTTTGACTATGTAATGGCAAGGGGACGAATGTCCTTCATGTTTGTCTCCTGTAAAATTAGAACTGGTTGTTAGGATTGACACCTGAATGAAGTAGGTTTCAAAAATGATCCCAGAGAAGGATTTGAGTTTTAGAATTGATCTCTCTCCCCAGATTTGGAACACAGAAGTTAACCTCTTTCGGTCTAATTGACAACTGTTGATAAATAAATGTTTGAAACGCCTAATGGATGATAATTGTTTGCATGTTCAGTGTTTGATTTAAATAATGCTATGGATGTATTGTGTATGATCCATTGGGCTCTTGAGCTCACCCAATCATTTTTTTTAGGTAACTATTGAAGACATCGCCCTAGCAGATCAATGTAAATTAATAACAGTGTGCCTCACAGTATGAGGATAGTAGAAAATGAACTGTATTGTAGGGCTTGTGACCCACTATATTTGATCATGTTAGATGTCGATAGTATTTTTATTATCAAAAGATGGCTATGGAGCCCACAAAATTGTTCGTGATTCTAATCATAAATCAATGTTTTCAGTTATTTTGAAATACTGAGATTATTGTGTTTTTGTTGTATTTATACTCTATACTTTGGGATATGATCTGATGAAACTAACAGATGTGATAAATGATGAAAAGAAAAAGTAATATCCCCAGTTCTCAGATAGAAAGCAGGATTGACTACACTTGAAAGAAATGACGTCTCAAGCTACGAGACAACCACGTTGCTATGACGTATGTGAGAAAGATCGGGAGCTGGGGTGTTACAATAGGTGTGAGTATACTTGATTAGTTGTGTGGTGCATGGGATCCCTCTACAAGGGTTCAAACAATGGAAACATCCAATGGAGCTTTGGGTAGGGTGAGGGTTCACATGATCATAGTGTTCCTCTCATGTGACTTGCACATGCTTAGGTTGGCCATGACTTTATAGGTTCACAAAAATTAAATAAAAAATAATATTTTCTTATTTTCAAGGAATTATGATTTATGACCTATAGTTTTGGATCACATGAACCTAATGCAAATTTTAAGGTATAGTTTGGCCCCAGGTTATTTTCCTTCAAAAACTTTCATTATTTAGAACCCACTAAGGTTACCAGGCAAATGAAAATCCAAATCTTGGCCAATTATCTTGATTTTTGGATATGTTATTTATTTTATTAGTTCATGTCATCCCATTTTGTTTTGGGTGAATTTGATTCCCCGAAGGACCTTAAATGCTAATTCTTTCTAAATTGGGACCCCCTCAAGGGTATTTGGCAAATGAAAACCCTATTTTTGACCAATTGAACTGTTTTTCGGCTATGTCATTTAATTGGTCAGTTCAAGTCACTCTACTTCATTTCAAGTTGTTTAGATCCCTAAGGGTCACTAAATAAGACTTTTAGAACCTGCCAAATTTAGCCCTAAAATGAGCCCAATTTCATTTTGAATCCAAATTTCACTAAATAAATGATAAATTTCGTTTAATTGAGTACATAGTTTTTTTTTTTTAGTATTACAACCCACCCACCATAGAAAAATTTCGTCCTCGAAATTTGTACATAACTAGAGATTTTTAGTGAATAGATGTAGATACTTGGTCTTCATCTCACTTTCGAGTTCCCAAGTAGCTTCTTTCACCCCGTGATGTTTTCACAATACCTTCACTAGTAGGATATCCTTCGTTTGTAGACTCCGTACTTTATGGTTGAGGATTCTGACTGCCGTTTCCTTGTAAGTAGTATCATCTTGAATATTCATTTCCTCCCAGTGGATGATGTGAGAGAGGTCATGTCATACTTTCTGAATATGGATACATGGAAAATATTATGAGCTAAAGTCATTAGTTTGGTAGGTCCAACTCATAAGCACATTCCCCGATTCTTCTAAGTATTTCAAAGGGTCTAACAAACCTTGGAGATAACTTCCCTTTAAACCTAAACCTCTTCATGCCTTTTTTGTGGACTAATTTTGAAAAATACCTTGTCCCAAATTTGGAACTCTAGTCGTCTTCTCCTCTTGTCAGCATAACTCTTCTAACGACTTTGTGCTGTAGTCAGCCTCCTGTGTATCAAATTGACATGGTTATTCATTTCTTCCACCAAATCTGGTCTAATTAATACATGATCCTTAAGTTTAGCCCAATAGGTAAGTGATCTGTAGGGACTTCCATAAAGAGCTTCGAATGGAGCCATCTTTATACTTGCCTGATAACTATTGTCATAGGCAAACTCTACCAAGTGTAAGTACTTGCTCCAATTCCCCTTGAAATCTAAAACACAAGACCTCAACATATCCTCTAAAATCTAGATAACTCTCTCAGATTGACCATCCATCTTAGAGTGAAATTTTGTACTTATGGTGAGCTTAGTACTTATCTCTTTCTATAAACTCCGTTAGAATTGTGAAGTGAAGTGAGAGTCTTTGTCGGACACAATAGTCTTGGGCACAACATGAAGCCTAACGATGTCTTTTACATAAATTTCTCCCAACCTACTGACTTGGTCTGTGGATCTAATTGGCAAGAAGTGAACCACTTTGGTGAGACGATCCATAATCATGCAAACGATATCTTCTCCTTTCTGATTCGTGGGCTAGCCACTACAAAATCCATGGCGATGTTATCCCACTTCCATTAAGGGATAGGGAACAGTTGTAACATTCCAGAGGGTTTCTGGTGTTCTGCTTTTATTTGTTGGCAAGTTAAGCATGTAGAGACATGCTAAGCCACGTCTCCCTTCATCCCTCTCCACCAATAAGCCTTTTTAAGGTTTTGATACATCTTATTTCGACTTGGATGCATCGTATACTTGGTCTAGTAAGCTTCATCCAGTTTGTTCTGCCTACTCTTTCCATTCTGAGGTACACAGATCCTTTCCCCAAGCTTTATGATAAGCTCAGCATCTAACCTGAAGTCAGCATGCTTACCCTGTGTAACTCCTTCGATTAGACTAGTGAGTCATTTGTTTTGCCTTTGTTCATCCTTTATTTGATACAGAAGATTCAGTTGGGAAGATATAGTGTAGAGGTAGTCCTTTTTTTTTCATTTTGAGTCACACCTAGCCTAAAGTCATCAATCAACTGGTACATCTGGCTTTTATCTTCCTCCTATTTGTTGAACTTCTTACGCAAGGCATCAACCACTTCATTGGCCTTCCCCAGATGGTAGTGTATTTAGAAATCATAGTGTTTTAAGAACTCCATCCATCTTCATTGCATGAGGTTCAACTCTTTCTTGGTGTAGATATACTTCAAGCTCTTGTGATCTAAAAATAGATCTAATTTCTCACCATAAAGGTAGTGTCTCCAAATCTTTAGGGCAAATACAATGACTGCTAACTCTAGGTCATGAGTAGGGTAATTCTTCTCATGGACCTTCAAATGTTGCGAGGCATAAGCAACTCTTTCTCTTCCTTACATCAATACTGCTCCCTGTCCACTTAGTGATGCATCAATATAAAGGGTAAAGGTAACACCATGGGTTGGACTGATTAGGATAGGGGCCATAGTCAATCTCTTCTTTAATTTTAGGAATAATTGTTTGCACTTGTCATCCCAATTAAACTTAACTCCCTTCTTGGTTAGCTTGGTCATAGATTCTTCTAGTTTAAATAAATCATGGATGAACCTTTTGTAGTATCCAGCCACGCCAAAAAAACTCCTAATTTTCAATTCATGACAGCTTCCACCTTCTCTTGATCTATAGAGATGCCTTCTACTGATACTACATGGCCAAAGAACTTGACCGTCTTAATCTAGAATTCACACTTGCTGAACTTGACATATAGTTGGTGCCTTCTGAGGGTCTCCAACACTATCCGCAAGTGTTCTAAGTGTTCAGCTTTTGTTTTTGAGTAAATCAAGATGTCATTCATGAATACCACCACGAAGTGGTTAAGATATTGTCTAAACACTCGGTTCATTAAATCTATGAATGCTATTGGGCGTTGGTCAAACCAAAGGGCATCACGGTGAACTTAAAGTGTCCTATCTCATTTTGAAGGTTATCTTGTATATGTCGGATTCCTGGATTCTCAATTGATGATAACTTGACCTAAGATCAATCTTCGAGAAATGAGTAGTTCCTCGCAATTGATCAAATAGGTTATCAATCCTAGGTGGGGGGTACTTATTTTTTACTATAGCTTGGTTCAACTTCCAGTAGTCAACATATAGTCTCATGGAACCATCTTTCTTTTTCAGGAACAGTACTAGAGCTCCCTAAGGTGACTCACTTGGCCTGATAAAGCCTTTTCCTAGAGCTCGTCGAGTTGAGACTTCAACTCAATTAGTTCTACTAAGGCCATTCTATAAGGAGGTATGGAGATAGGGTTGGTTCCAAGGTGAAGTTCAATCTTGAAATTTAATTCTCTAACAGGTGGTAGTTTGGGTAAGTCATCTAGAAACACATCCTCGTACTCACTAACCATTGCTAGGTTTTGGATTCTCTTTAGCTCAACAGGTTCTTCTTCAGAAAGTTCCTTAAACTCATTCTTCTGCCTTAAGCTGTTCATCATGGCTAAGGTTGGACTCCTCAGTAGTTGCTGCATATCCCCATTGATTCTATGGGTTTCCCCAGAAGGTAGGGTTATAATCATTCGTCTCTTAGGACAATCTATTTGGGTATGGTACTAGTCTAGCCAATCCATCCCCAAGATTCGTCATAGTTATAAAAAGATAAAGTACGTAGATCAACCGCTAAGAGTTTATTCCCAAACCTTAGGTCACAACTAAACATTCTTTTTGAAGTCACAGTGGTCCCTATTGGTGTGGACATATTCACAGTCATGGGTAGTGTTTTCATCACAAGTTATAACTTATTAGCTAATTTCTCAGAAATAAACGATTTTGGGGCACCCGAGTTAAATAATAGTTTGACAGCAACATTAAATAACAGGAATGTACCTTCCACTATAGGGAGTAGGTTTGCTTAAGTCTCAACGGCAAACATTTTGGCCTGGTTCTGACCATGGCCCTGGTTCTGCCCATAATTGGCATTCTATTATTGTTGCCTGACTTGAGGACGACTGTTCTGAACTCTTCCTTAAGTGTTCTGATGTTGTTGGGGAACCTGAGCTAGTGTGGTTGGGCAATTTTTAGTTATATGGCCTCTCTGCTTGCATACGTAGCACATTTTCTTGCTCCCTTGATACGTCTTTATCCTATCCTTGTTTATGCGGTGCATTCCCACCATTCTTTCTCTAAGCCCGTTGATGTTTTTCATTCTCGAGCCTCTAATTCTTCCCCCTCAACCTTTGTTCTAGGTTGAGCTCTTGTTCTAGAGGTATGGCCTTTTTTTAGACGTCTCTGCCAGATGTGGTAGCTTTGGTAGCTTATGTCTTGGATCCAGCCATTATCTCCAAGTCAAAAACAATTTTAGTATTCGATAAGGTATCACAATGAAAGATTTAAGAAAATCATAATCTGGGGCACACAACCTGTCTTCCCTTATCCTCAAGATACAAAATGTTTTTTTAGACTTTTAAAAGATAGTCGTCTCGTCCATATTCATTCATCAAGTTCATATTTCCTAGCCTTTCATTTCGTTCGTACTATCATGACTCTAGATTCAGTTCTCTAGGTTCTCGATTTGTTTAGTGGCCTAATATTTATGCTTCTAGGTTCTTTTTATTCTTGGGTACAAGATTTGGTTTCATATGCCGTACATATAAACAAATCAAGCATGTTTTTCAAACAATCATAAAATCAATCAATTTTCACGCTAGCATAGCAAAATTTTAGGCTTTTATCTAAGCTTCCAAGTTCAAGAGTCTCATACCACTCTACCCCTCCACTTAGACTTTTACTAAGAAAATTGCCACACCCATACAATTGCACAAATCGATAACTAAGGTTTCCCAAGCCCACTATACCTGATCGTTCCATACCAGCCAAACATAGAGAAACAAGTTCTTCTAAAGTTACCAATCATTCACCAAACATGGTCTATCATTCTCCAAGTCCAAGCTTCCTCCGTAACCCAAATTCCTATGCATCCCATACTACATAGAAACTAGAAAAATAAAATCTTCCTGATCTTGTGTCTTGACCAAACAAGTGTTCTATTCTCGCACATTTTCAGTTTCTAACCTATGTCTTAATATTTTCTACTTTTGATCTACTATTGCACCCACGTCTTTACCTAAGGTCACTTTCCTAGACCCATGATTCCAGTCTGGTTGACTCACATCCTCTCTTTACTCAAGATACTACCATGGGCATCTTTTTCAACTTCTATTCAATTTCTTGCCCTAATTTTTTCACCTTTTAATTTTTTTTATAGAAAATAAGAGTGTTTTTCAACTCAAACCACTTGTACAAGCTGGTGAGACAACCTCTAGATTGGGCGGTGAGGCCGAAGTTTGCTTGGCAACCACACTTTCTAGGGTGTGATAACCTACCTCCCTTTCAAAGCTTAGCTTTACTCGGGACAAGGCTTACCCACTATCAACTTAACTTATAGTTTTTGTATCCAAACAAAACATTTCAAAACATTTACTTTCCTTTTTGAAAACACTTTCCACAATAGTTTTCAGTTTCAAAATAAAATGTAGGGCATTCTAATTTCAATTCAAATCATAATTCAAGCCTAATTGAGTTAATACTTTCTAAATCTAATACCACCATTGTTATAAGATTAAACTTTCTAATTTTAGCCCAACAACACATGTTTAGGCTTAACCTTCTATTTCTAGCCCAATGTTTCTAACAACTGAGCTCTGATACCACACTTGTAACACCCCAACCCCCATATTCTTTGGGCATTGGACATAACCACTATTCTTTGACAGTGGACTTAACCATTTGGCAAGGTGGGTCCATGTTACTTTACAAGTGACTCATAGTTGGCTTTCTATTTTCAATACGCTATGCTTTAGTGTAAATTCAAGAAAACAAAACTTCACTGTGTGAACAATCAAAGAAATTATTTAAGAGATAAAGAAAAATCAAATTCTTTTATTCATAATAAAAAGGAAAGTACATAACTTTCTAATTAAACTATTACAGCGGAATAATTGAAAAAAACTTAGCAACATTCCTAAAAAAAAACTAAAAGGAAACATCTCTTGTTTAGTATCAATGTCAATGATCAATTTCCTCAAAAATAAGAGAGGAAGGGGTGAGCACAAAGCTCAGTAGATCCTTTTCAAACGACCATTATTCATATTCAAACGAATAACACATTTATAATTCAATCACTTGCATATATTGGGCATTTGAAGCATCAAATTGTTTCAAGTTGAGATTTAGACCAAAAAGGTTTTAAGGCCCTTGATGTTCTTAATAGTGTACCTCATTAGAGTGAAATATGGCATGTCTTTGCCAATTTCATTGGACTTTTGGAACCTAAGGACACTTACCCACCAACCAAGTACTTTAATCTTAAAATCATATGATCAAATCATATGAAAAGAACATCCATAGTAATCCAACAAGTTTACTATGATGGTAAATTGTTATTATGACCATCTTCTTATGTTAATCTCATGTCCATAATTCATAAAAATATTTTCAGAATATGAACTATGACAAATAAAATTTAGATCATAATCAAAATTGAAAATCAAGGAACGTCCCAAAAACATGTGTGATATTTTGAAATAAAGCCTAAGCATGATACTAACATGGTATGGGTATGATGAATGCATAAACATGAATTAAATCTAAAACTGAAAATAGGTTTTAAAATACTAAAACTGAAGCCTTTTGTTTTCAAAGAAATCACACAAGCAGTGAACATGCTACGATGTTTTCTCCCAAAAATTTTAACAAGGATTTCCAATGTTTTAGCACTTTCAAACACCAACAAAATCATTCAAAATAACTCACTAAGCTATTGAAATTGAAACTTCTCACTTATGAGCAAGAGAAAAGAGAAGTGAGAAGGGATGCCAAGAAGAAGGCTTAGAAGAGAACAAGAGGAAATCTCAACTCTTGTTCTTAGAATGAGTGGAATGAGAACCTCGAGGGGGGTTTATATAGATTTTTCATGAGCATATGGGGACGTCTTGGGTAGCTAGAGTAGCTCACCATGTTTGGGCATGTTTCCAAACTCATAAGGGGCGGCTTTGAGTGAATTAGGCAAGAGATCATTTAGGTTTTCCAATCCCAAGTGTGAATACAAATATAAACCCTTTTTCATTTCCTATTTGTGTGTGAACACAAATCAGCTTTGAGACTCTTTCCTAAATATTTAGGACGTCCCATATTAGTCCTAATCTCATAACCATAACAACTTTCCTATCTATTTATGAGTGTTCATCAAGTAAGGTTAATATGGACACTTTACATATCTCATTTTGTCGCCATCCTTGTTTCATTTTCATGAGACTTCTAATTTGATTTGTGAACAAGGGTGACGGCTAGGGTTAGCTCATTTTGAGTATTAGAAACTTGTAAGTTGGTTGCTCACATGTGTGCACACACAAATACAATTGCATCGCGAGTTGTAGCACAAATGGGGCGTGGTACACATGATCAAGCATGATTTGCATGGAATCACTCTTCATGGATTCTCATTAGGTGAGACGTCCAATAGGTGTGAGTGTACTTGATTAGTTGTGTGGTGCATGGGATCACTCTACCAGGGTTCAAACAATGAAAACATCCCATGGAGCTTTGGATAGGGTGAGGGTGCACATGATCATGGTGTTCCACCTTTGTGACTTGCACATGTTTAGGGTAGCCATGACTTCATGGGTTCACAAAAATCAAATAAAATTAATATCTCCTTATTTACAAATAATTATGATTTATAACCTATAATTTTGGAATCACGTGAACCTAATGTAAATTTTAAGATATAGTTTGGCCCTAGGTTATTTTCCTTTAAAAACTTTCCTTCTTTATAACCTACCGAGGTTACTAGGAAAACGAAAATCCAAATCAATGGCTAATTGTCTTGATTTTTTGATATGTTATTTATTTTGTTAGTTTATGTCATTTCGTTTCGTTTTGGGTCATTTCGATTCCCCAAAGTACTCCAAATGCCAATTCTGTCTAAATTTGGACCCCCTAAAGGGTGTTTGGCAAGTGAAAACCTATTTTTAACCAATTGAGCCGTTTTTCAGATATATTGTTCAATTGGTCGGTTCAAGTCACTTTGCTTCATTTCAGGTTGTTTTGGATCCCTAAGGGTCACTAAATAAGACTTTTAGAACATGCCAAATTTAGCCCTTAAATGAGCACAACTTCATTTTGCACCAAAATCTCACTGAATAAATAATAAATTTTATTTCATTGAGTACTCATTTTTTAATATTATCAACGTTATTATTTTACTTACAAGAATGCCATGTTCTAAATAAGTCGTGTAATAATATACCTTATATTCGAATAACTACTTACCATATTCATTCAAATCCAGCAAAACAACATTCTCATGATATTGTCCTAATATCTCATTCTCGACCTTTTGCGACTATGATTGTGCCCTAGTTCCTTGTTTTTGATCGTTTGCATTTGCGTTTGTGCCCTGATTTTTTGTTTTTGCTAATCGTGGTTTGTACAGATCAAGCAGGATGAATAGCAAACTGGCAGATGACCAGAAAACATATTACTAATAAGAAGAAAGGAGTGTCGGTGAGCAACAGGAGGGGTGAATAACAACTTGCTCAAACAACAACGACGAAGAAGATGCACGAACAAGGTTGCATCATTGGAAAACCAGCGGCGGTCCATTATTGGACATTATTAGACATTTTTCCAAACCAAATGATGTTTCTCTACTTCCAAATACATCAATGTATATATTCTTGGACATTTTTCCAACCAAGATAGAAAAATGATTTGGGATGTTAATTGCATATCTTTTTTCCTTTTTATTTTTTTTCTATACTTGATGTATTCCATTTGTATTGAGCAGCCAGTAAATTTATAAAACTATGTTGTTCTGCAATCTTTCTGTGTAAAACAATTATATGTATAGATAGAAATATACATAAATTATACATACAATACTTTCCTACAAAGATGAATCGCATAATAATTAAGAAAACAGACTGTATACACCAAACATATAGAAAATATGTAGAAATATATGAAAAATATACCAAAAAATACATAAATATAAAAAAATATACTAGAAATATTTAGAAAATATACACAAACTACTTTTCTATAGAGATGTTAAATAATAATCAAGAAAATAAATTGTATGCACTAAATATGTAAGAAATATACAGATAATATACATAAAATACACACAAACTACTTTCCTGCATAAATGTTGAATAATGATCAAAGAAAATTGACTGTATACACCAAATATACAAGAAACATATAGATAATATATAAAAATAAACCTGAAATATGCAGAAAATATACACAAACTACTTTCCTACAAAATGAGTTGAATAATGATCAAGAAAACATATTGTATTTCAATGTTTCTAATTTTAGATCTCTCCTTCAATCTTGCTTGTAAGAATATTTCGTTTCCGTTGGTTTTCTAAATTTGTTTCCTGATTTTGTGCGATTCCCCCTTCTAAATTGTAATGCCCCAATTTGTATTCTTTTCCGTTAGGTTTTTAAATTTGTTTCCTAATTTTATGCGATTCCCCCTTCTAAATTGTAATGCCCCAATTTATATACTATTTTTAACATATACCCAATTTTAACATTTTTGTAATTAAAAATTGAATACCTATATAACATTGAAGTATATGATATTTTTATAATATATTTCTAAATATTATATAGATACGTATTTTTTCCTTTTTTTCTTCTTCTTTTCTTCTTCTCTTTTTCTTTTCTTTTCCCTTTTTTTTTCTTTTTTTGTGTAAATTATTCTTCCACCCTCATTTTCCTCAAATTTCTTTTTTACATACCCCAAATTCTAATTTTCATACATTTATTTTTCTAGAAAATCATATGTTTTACCCAAAAATTAATATTTTCTCTAAAAAATTAAATAATTTCCTAAAAATTTATAATTCATTTATAAAAATTAAATAATTATCAAAAAATTCATATTTTCTCCCTAAAAAGCATATTTTCAAAATAATTAATGTATTACTTTTCCAAAATTGTACTTCTCTAAAATATCTCCAAATTTTAAAATTTCTCAAAAATTAAATTATTTAAAAATAAAACAACGAGGTTGTTACAATCTCTCCCCTCTCAAATAAGATTTTGTCCTCAAAATCTGTATTGTTATGAAAGATTTGAAAAATATTCCTTCATATATTATTCTCGTTCCTATCTGTCCTGCTTAGCACCATGGCACTGCCAGCGCACTCTTATCATCGGTATTTCCTTGTTACGTAACTTCTTCACAACTCGGTCGATGATGGTCACGGGCATCTCATTGAATGTACAGTCCTCTTAAAACTTAATATTCCTCCAATCAATTATATTCAAAGGATAGGGTGATATTTCCTCAACATCGAAATGTGAAACACGTTATGCACACCCGATAACTGTGGTGACAATGCTAGCTGGTAAGCAACGGGGCCGATCCTTTCAAGGATCTCAAAATGCCCAATATATCTTAGTGCAAGCTTTCCTGAAATCCTGAAGTGTGTTTGCCCCTTTCGAGGCAAAATATAGAGGAAGACATGGTCACCAACCTCAAACTCCAAAACCTTTCTTCAGTTCTCTTCATAACTTTTTTGTTGATCTTGAGTAACCTTTTGATTTTGTTTGATCCACTGTATTTTCTCATTCTATTCTTGTATGAAGTTAGGACCCAAAACTACTTTGTCACCAGTCTCACCCTAGTAGGCGGGGGATTTACATGGTCAACCATACAATGCCTGAAATGGTGCCATTCCAATGCTCGATTGGTAGCTGTTATTGTAAGCAAACTCACTTAAGGCCAAATGATCCTCCTAACTACCACTAAAGTCCAAAATACATGATCACAACATATGACATCTCTAGATGTCAACCATACAATGCTTGAAATGGTGCCATTCCAATGCTCGACTGGTGGCTCTCCATCAGGTCTCTGGTACTCAGCCTTAATCGACTGACATGTATGACATCTCTAGATGAAGATTGTTATCTCTTGTTTCATCCAGGCCACCAATATGTGCATTTAGCATCTTGGTACATCTTGTTGTCACCCGGATGTACAACATATCTTGATCGATGTAGCTCCTCAAGCACATTTCACCTCAAGTTAGCCTCATCTAGTACCCATAATTATTTCCTGAACCTTAATACACCCTATGAATCAAATGACCACTCTCCACGAGAAGCGTCCTTAGCCAGTACCTTGAACATATCATAGTTTTTATCATGAGGTTATCCCTTTGTGATCACCTAAACCTAAACTGGTTGAACTCTAATCTATGCGTTGATTTTAGCCTTAGAAGATGACTCATGGATACTCATAACAGTACCGAAGTCAATCATCTTCCACTCATGAGACATGTGTGTAGCCAAGCATATAGTCTCAACCCATTTTTGACTCAAAGCGTCAACAACCACATTAACCTTTCTCGGCCGGTACTCAATAGTGAAGTCAAAATCTTTTAACAGCTTTATCCATCTCCTTTGTCTCATGTTCAAATCTTTCTGTGATAATAAATGTCTAAGGCTCTTTGATCTAAATAGAGCATGAAATGCTGGCCATGAGGATAATGTCTCCATACCTTGTGGGCAAATACTACTGCTATCAGTTCTAGGTTATGTACAAGTAGTTCCTCTCATAAACTTTCAACTTTCGTGAGGCAAAACCAATAACCTTATCATCTTGTATCATGTAACATCTCAAAAAATTCATATGAAATTTGAATTTTTAGTTAGAAAATTATATGGAATTGATGGATGAAAATTTTGGTAAGTCCTAGTTTACCCAAATGAGGAATAAAAATCAATTTAACAGATTTTTGAGAGAAAATATATTAATATAATGTATAACATGGGATATCATAAGCAAAAATACAAGGATATGTAAAAGGATACGATACGCTCCAGCGCATGCCGATCTCAGCCCTCCGATCAAACCTGTATGCGTGTCTCGAGGAAGATCCTAGGAACCATATAAAAGTCGAATTACAAAATACGAGAAAAACTACAAAAATAGCCAAAAAAGCTAAAAATACCAAAAATCTGAGATAAATACAAAAAATTGATTTCTAAATTTTGAAAAAAATTCAAAAAATACTCATTTTTCCTTAAATTTGAAAGTATGAAATTAAAGAGAATTTAAGTGTTTCACTCCAAGAAAAACTCAAAAATTTATATTTTTGTCCCTTTGAAAACCCATATAAACCCCCCGCCCCCCTAGGCTCTCAATTCCCTCATTCCAAAAATAAGAGTTGAAATTACCTCTTATTTTCTCTAAGCCTTCTTCTTGGCACCTCTTCCCATCTTTCCTTCCTCTTACTAGTACGTGGGGGAATTGCTATCAAAATTTTTGAAGAAAGCGTCACAAGGTGGAAGTGATTTCTAGAACACCCTTCTGTTCTTATTTAAATTAATGGCATGTTCATTGTTTGTGTGTTTTTCATTAAATTCAAATATTTTCAATTTCAGTTCTAGAATTTTAAATGTTTATTTTAGTATTTTAGTTTTGGTTCATGTTTGAGCAATCATATCATCCATGCCATGTTAGTATCATGCTTAGGCTTTCAAATTAAAGTATGATGCATGTTTTGTGAGTATTTCATAAATTGACTGTGTATATTCTGAATTTTAAGTTGATTCATATTTTGAAGTTTATTTTCTGAGATCATGATATGAGAATTAATCTAAGACGATGGTGATAATAACCACGTACCATCATAGTGCTCAAGGCGACGCTATGGATGTTCTTTTCATATGAGTTAAGTCATATGGTTTTCAGACCTAAGTACTTGAGGGTTGTCTACCACATTACTTGGTGGGTCACCATGTGTAATGGGTTGATGCCAACACATGCCACCAATGTAACACCCCAGATCCTGGTTCTTCCTTCTCAAGTTCCCTTTGGCCTCGCTCGCTCAGAATGTGCGCTCATTCGACTAGGAAATCGCAGCCGCATCATTTGTCGAGAGTCGGAGCGCTATTGGAATCATTTCTCATATTTGTGTTTTCTTTCTTTCTGGTAATAATAAAATCACTTTAAAATCAACATGAGATTTTTTTTGAAATAAATTTTTAAGTAAATGAGATGGATAAGTGCAATTTTAAATGAAAAAAAAAACATTGAGTTCAAATTTAAACAATTTAAAAATCTCCAAAATAATCCCAAAACATTTAGTCACATGTAAGATGTTTAGAACAAAAAGAAAGAAAAGGAGCACATGCCCAGTTCAGTCAAATACAAAACAAAATAATAATAAAAAATTAAACAAAATGCGCAGCAAAAACTATCAACCTCTTCGACGAGGGTTAAAAATAGCTGAGTCTTCCGCAATGTTTGTTGACTCGTGCTATCTCAAGAATCACCTAAAAAAAGGGGTGAGCTTGAGAGCCTAGTGGATCGTACCTATACATCACTAGCATTATTGAAACCAGAAAACAAAACATGCAAACACTTTCATTACATTAGGCATTTCATACATTTATTTGTTTTGTTATAACCTAAGACCAGAAGAGTTCATAACCCTCTCGGTAAGCCCCTAAAATCCGGGAGCCAATTCGGGTACGCTATACAGCCATATCGTGGGGACCACAGCCTAAGGAAGGGGTAACGCTCTACAGTCAGTACCAACTTTAGAAGGCCATATGAGCTGTCACGGGCAGCTCTCTCGTGCGGGTACCTACGATGCACTTAAGGCTAGTCTATCGCAAGAAGACTTACGATGCGCTTTTGGCTCGTCCATCACACCAGTACGTTTGTTCTTACTCATCCTTTAATCTTCTTTAGTTTTATAGTTTATTCGAAGTCATGCTAATCATCCATCAATGTAAAATAAATTTCCAAATAAAGAAGTTCTCATGCTTGAACATTCAAGAAAACATTTCAATGGAACTAACTATGCAAGGTACTAAAGCAATATAACCGGTCACCATGAATTCACATTACATCATTCCAAACAAAATTCACAAAATAACCTAGCATGCCTCTAGTTACATTAAATGTAAACACGCATCACGTTTTGTATTCAAAATCTAAATAAGGCTAGGGAGTAAAGTAATCCTACCCACCTTAATTTTTTATGGAGTCGCACACGCCTCAACAATTTTGATCCGAAGTTAAAATCAAGATAATTCATTAATTTTTTTTTTATTTTTTTACATCAAAATTGTCCATTCGTATTCAAAGTAATTCTATTACGAACAAAATTAGACTTCTCAATCTAATATCTATGCTAATCTCCAAAAATATTATTTGTCATTTGAAAATATTTCTACGCCTTCAAATCTCATCCTTCATACTCATTTTTAGGAAATAATTTATTTCCACTAACATCAACCCAGAGATTTAGGATTGAAAGGACTATATTTCTCTCAAAAATATTAGACTTCCTTAAATTTTCAAAATAATTCAAATAATAGGTTTTTAAAATATATCTCTCAACCTTCGAACCCCTTTAACTTTGATATCCAACATCCAACATCCACCCAAAAATCCACAAGCATAAGTAGTGGTTCTAGCAAAATATAAATAAAATTCCAAATTTCTAGATCTTATTTTGCATGTCTCAAATCAACGAAATAGTAGATTTTCAACTTTCCTAATTTTAGAAGTCTAGAAACCTATATATTATACCTCTTCTACCATGTAAATTCATTCCTAATTAAATGAGAATTGTATCCGCAAAATCATATTTCTACTAAAATATTGATTAGGCTTCAAACTTCATATATATATTTTTTTGAAGGTTTTGATTCCCTAGTCTTCATTTCGCGCATCAAAATTGTAGAAATAACTAAAATAAATAAATAAATAAATCTCCAGCCATCTAAGAAAATTTAGAAATCAAAACTATGAGAACATTGAAATCAATACTACGAACATGAAATTGTAAGAACGTTGAAATTGAATTTTTTTACCACTGTTAGGTTTTTCCTTGCACGCAATCCACACAACTTTCACATTTACAATTCCTTCGCGAAACACAAACCAATAGATGCAAGCACTAGTTGGATTTTCCGGCAACTTGCACAGCACGTTGCCGCTTTCCTTCGGTCCATCTTCTTGAACACAAGCAGAATGCAACGTCAAAGATGTTGGATAGTAGCTACACCTTGGCGGACAACAGTAGCTGGAAAGTACAAAATAGAAAGCACACAATGAAATCATGCACAAGCTACTCTTCTTCGTTGTCCAAACAAAACTTCCAGATTTGAAAACACCACACACGTACCAGTAGCACCACGGCGGTCAGCAACTCAACAACAAAAATCTACTGATTGATTTTTTTCTCTCTTCGTTGCAAACCAAATAACACACGAATAGAGCGGTAGCAGGTAGTTCTTCACAAATCACGCACAACAGCTCTTCTTCGTTTGTTTGTCCAGCTGCAACAAATCTTCGTTTCACACTGAAAATGCACCAACAATAGTATCACGACGGGCAACAACTCACCACGCCAGACAGCTGCTCACCCCGGCGGACAACAAGCGAATCCGGCGATGTTGGGGTGTAATGGTGGCTATTGGGTGAGGCACAAGCTAGATCCGATTCATTTTGGGATGTCTTGCTAGCAGGTTTTGTAGATCAAAACTAGGACGATGGCTGGTTTGAGCTTGTATGGTTGTCTTTGGTGGTTACAATGGCAGATTCCGTGAGCTTTGAGGAGAAATGAGGCTGTCTGTTATAGATCTGGAATGTGATAGCTGATTTTTTGCAGATCCGACATGCTACAAACTAGATCTAGCGATGGCAAACCAGATTTGGCGTAATTTGGGAAATGGAATGGCAGCCGGCTACCTTCTTCCTCTTTGTTTGCAACATGCAGCTGAGCCTGTTGCTGTTTGCTTCGTCTCCTTCGTGCACCACGCCTAGAAACCCAACTGCAACTCCTTTGTTCTTTGTGTAATGCGGCAGCAACGCACCGATCTAGTGTTCTTCATCTTTGCAGCTCAAGAATGCACAAAAGCCAGCAACAATGGCAGCTTAGCTTCGTCTTTGTGCAACGCCAAAACACAACAGCCATTGTTTTCAATCCAAATAACACCAAAAATTTCTAGTTCTAGATCTCTAATCCAAAAGAAATGTCAATGGAAAAATTAGGTTTTTGGTTCCAAAAATCCCAAATTCGAAAATGTGGCCCCTTTTTTTTTTCTTTCTTTTTTTTTTGCTATGGACTGGAGTAAAGATGAAGATGAGCTCTCTTCTTTTTTTTTGTGTATACTTGGTTTGTGTGAGCCCAACACATGGAACAATTTCCTTATATATGTGAGCATACTTATGTATATCTTTATTTTACTTTTTTTATTATTATTATTATTTTTTTTGTAATCAAACAGATTTTATAATTTATTCTACTAACCATATGATATTCAAAATATGTTATTATTATTATTATTATTATTATTATTACTTAGTTGATGATTTTATATATATATATATATTTATTTCATTGCGACGAGCTCGCGTCAGGAAATTTGGGGTTATTACAATTTACCCTCCTTGAAAGAATTTCATCCTCGAAATTTAAAAGTACAAACGCCTGTATGAGACTATCCTGTCATGTGTTCCTAGTGAAGAGGGTTGGATATTTAGTTCGCATCTCGCTCTCCCACTCCCAGGTCACCTCTTCCAAATCATGATGTCTTCACAACACCTTGACCAAAGGAATGTCCTTGGTCTTGAGACTCTGCAACTTACGATCTAATATTCTGACTACTGGTTCTTCGTAAGTTGCACTATCTCGAAGTACGACCTTCTCCCAGTGTATGAAATGTGATGGCTCTGGCTCATACTTTTGCAGCATCGATACATGGAATATGTTATGGATCGAGGACATACGATTCTGCAAGTCCAACTCATAGGCACACTCACCGACCCGCTTGAGTATCTCGAATGGACCAATAAACATCGGTGCTAGTTTCCCCTTGATTCCAAACCGTCTAATTCCTTCTAGTGAACTAATCTTCAGGAAAACTCTATCACCAGGTTGAAACTCTAGAGGCCTTTCCTTTTGTCCGCATAACTTTCCTACCTACTCTAAGCTGTCACTAGCCTCTTTTGAATCATCTTCATTTGAGTGTTCATTTTTTCTACTAGTTCTGGTCCTGTGAGGACTTGATCCTCAAAGTATGCACAACAAGATGGCGATTTGCAGGGTCTGCCATAGAGCGCATCATATGGAGTCATCCCATATGCTTGCCTGATAACTGTTATTGTAGGCAAACTCTGCCAAATGTAGGTACTTGCTCCAGTTGCCCTTGAAATCAAGGACATATGCTCTTAGCATATCTTCTAATATCTGAATGACCCTCTCAAACTGCCCATCAGTCTAAGAATGGAATGCGGTGCTCATGGTGAGTCTGCTTCCTAGCTCTTTCAGCAAACTCTGCCAGAACAGAGAACTGAACCTCGAATCTCTATCAGACACGATGCTCTTTGGAACACCGTGGAGTCTTACAATTTCTTTGACATATAATTTTCCAAGTTTTCCAATGGGATTTGTAGATTGAATGGGTAGGAGATGAGCTACCTTCGTAAGGCGATCCACGATCACCCCTATGGTATCTTCCCCTTTCTAAATCCTCGGCAGGCCGCTAACAAAATCCATTGCAATGTTATCCCACTTCCATTCTGGTATTAGAAGTGGTTGCAACATTCCTGAAGGTTTTCTATGCTCTGCCTTCACTTGCTGACATGTCAAACATCTTTAGACATACCTAGCTATGTGTCTCTTCATATCCCTCCACCAGTAGGTCTTCTTGAGATTCTGATACATCTTGTCACCACCTGGGTGCATTATATGCTTAGTTTGATGAGCCTCATCCAAGATGGTTCTTTTGCACTATCCCTTATCCGGTAGACAAACTCTAGTCCCCAGTCTCAGTATACCCTCTGCATCAATTTTGAAGTTTGTATGCTTGCCTTGCTTAACTCCCTTTGTGAGGTTAGCGATCCACTTGACAGCTTTCTGCTCGTCTCTGATTTGGTGTAGAAGGTTCGTCTGGCAAGCCATTACATACAAGTATGTCTGTTTCTCATCTGATGTAATACCCAAGTTATATTCACTGATCAAATGATACATCTGTCCTCTATCCTCATCCTTCTTGCTAATTTTTCTGCTGAATGCATCAGCTACTACATTGACCTTGCCTGGATGGTAGTGCAGCTGAAAATTATAGTTTTTCAAAAATTCTGCCCACCTTCTCTGCTTCAGATTTAATTCTTTTTGAGTATAAATATATTTCAGGTTCTTATGATCTGAAAATAGATCAAAGCTCTCCCCATAGAGGTAGTGTTCCCAAATCTTTAGAGTAAACAAAATTGCTACCAAATCCAGATCATGGGTAAGGTAGTTCCTTTTGTGGATCTTCAATTGCCTTGAAGCATACACTACTACCTTTCCCTCTTTCATCAACACTGCACCGAATGCAATCAATGAAGCATTGGTGTATAGAGTGTACCTCACACCATGAGCAGGCGTGATTGGCACAGGTGCTGAAGTCTACCTTTTCTTCAATTCTTGGAATGCTTGTTCGCAATTATCATTCCAAATGAATTCCTCTCCCTTTCTGGTTAACTTGGTCATTGGTCCAGCCAATTTTGAGAAATCTTGAATGAATTGGTGGTAGTATCAAGCCAAACCTAAGAAATTTCTGATTTTTGTCATAGTTGTAGGTTGCTTCCAGTTTGATATCGCCTCTATTCTCTCAAGGTCTACTAATATTCTTTCTGCCGAAACCACATGGCCAAGGAACTTAACCTTTTCCATCCAAAACTCATACTTGCTAAACTTGGTGTACAATTCATTTCTTCTCAATACTTCCAAAACAATATGCAAATGTTCAACGTGTTCAGCCTCTGATCTAGAGTAGATCAAGATGTCATCCACAAATACTAGGACAAACTGACCTAGGTACTATCTGAAGACTCTATTCATTAAATCCATAAATGCAGCTGGTGCATTTCTCAAACCAAATGGCATCACGGTGAACTCGAAGTGCCCATATCAAGTTTTGAAAGTTGTCATGTATATGTCAGACTCCCTAATCCTTATCTGGTGATACCCTGACCGTAGATCAATCTTGGAAAAATGAGTGGCTCCTCTCAACTGATCAAACATGTCCTCTATTCTAGGCAATGGGTATTTGTTCTTTATCGTTGCTTGGTTTAACCTCCGGTAGTGTACACACAATCTCAAGGATCCATCTTTTTTCTTCACAAATAGTACTGGAGCTCCTCAAGGCGACTCACTAAGTCTGATAAATCCCTTCTTGCAGAGCTCATCTAATTGTGTCTTCAGTTCAATTAATTCTACAAGAGCCATTCTGTAGGGTGGAATGGCTATAGGATCAGTGCCTAGATGCAATTCGATCTTGAACTCCAATTTTTAATGTGGTGGGAGTCTCAGTAGATCATAAGGGAACACATCCGCATATTATCTCACTATAGGTATATCCTGTATTTCCATAGACTTTTCGATATCCTTTTCGATATCCTCTTCTAATAATTGGCAATCTCTGCATGTCCCCATCTATCTTCAATACCTCAGCAGATGGTAGCCTCACTGTCACCTTTTGTCTCTAACAATCGATCTATCTCGATATTGGATCAGCCAGTCCATACCCAAGATCACGTCATATCCATGAAAATGGAGTGCATAGAGATCAACTGAAATTAGCTTATCTCCAAACCTAAGGTCACATCTACAGTATTTCCTCGAACTCACAGTAGTCCTTATGGGTGTGGCTACATGTAATGTCACTGGCAATGGACTCATAACCAATTCTAACCTATCTACTAGGTTCTTAGAAATAAAGGATCTAGTGGCACCAGAATCAAATAGAACTTGAACAACAAGGCCAACAAAAGAAATGTACCTACCACTGCTGGAGTGGGATTAGTCTAGGTGTCTACAGCATACAGTCTGGTTTGGGTTCTTTGTGGTGGTTGTGGTTGTGTCTGTTGCCTCTGCTGAGGGTGATTACCCTGTCCACGGGTTTCTTACTGCTGCTGCTAGGGTGCTGGAGCCTGTGTTCTAGTAGGACAATACTTTGAAGTGTACCCTTGTTGTTTGCTTGTATAACACAACCCTAGCTTTCTAGCATGATCTGTTTGATAGTCTCTAGCACGGTCTGCTCGAGCCTGTTGTGTCTGTGGCTGTCGTTGAGGCTGAGGTGCTCTGTGCCCCTCCTATTTGCTCGACCTCTTCTGTGAAGGTATTGCAGCCTTCTCTGACATTGTGTTCTTCTTAACCTTCAATGCCTGCTCAAACTCTAGGTCTCTCTCCAAGATCTGCGCCCTCTCCATAGTGTCTATAAAGGTCGTCAACTTAAGCGGTGCCAAGATCTTTCTTATCTCCACTTTCAGAGCCTCAATGAAACGATCCATCTTGGACTGCTCATCCATGACCAAAGTAGGAGCAAATCTGGCCAATTCTGTAAATCTCTGCTCGTATTCTATGACTGTCATAGTCCTCTACTTTAGGTTGACAAACCCTGACTGTAGTTGTCTCTTTCTTGTTGTGGAGAAAAACTTACTATACAACCTTGTCTTGAATTCTTCCCAAGTCATAACTATCTAATCAATGGTGGGGTCGTTCACAATCATCTCCCACCAATGGTCGGCTGGCCCTACAAACTGATGCACTGCCAGTGGTACTCTCCTGGGCTTATATGCCCCTATAGCATCTAGGTGCTCATTCATCTCTGTGAACCACCCGTCAGCTATCGTATAATCACCAGTCCCCTCAAAAGTACTGGGATGTAGCTTTTGGAACTCCACCAATAGGTCCTTCTGCTCCCTATCAAACCCAATGGGTCTATTTTGTGGTACTGCCTCAGTGGATGTGGACCCCTCATGGACCTAAGGCTGAGCCTGTGCCGGTGGCTCTGTCGATAACCGTGGCTGCACCTGTGACTGTATCAGTACTGATGGTTATGGTGATGCTTATGGTTGTTGGGTCATCATAGCCTGTTCCACTATCCTCTACATCATCTCTATGATGGCTTCTGGCGTCAGTGTAACCACTACAGGTGTCGGTGTCACAAGAGTGCCCTCATCACTATGCTTAGTCTCGGCTCCATCCTTGCTTCTGGTTGCACCTTTCCTGGGTCTATCTCGGCCTCTCGACATTATCTACAAGTCAAAGATTTATTTTAGTATGCAATAATTTAATTTATTGAAGCAGGAAATTTTCACATCCATCAATAACCTTTACTTCATCAAGTTACTATGACTCTAAATTCATGTCTCTGAGTTTTTCGATTTGTTTTAGTTACCTAGGGGTTTATGCTTCTAAATCAACAACAATTTGTTTGTTTTTGGGTACAGGAATTTGTGTTTCAATACTCAAAATAATCATACCATGTATATAACATACAAACACACAACAACCAATCAAACAATGCACGCAGGCATAATGGAACTAAACTATTCCATTATGGTTAATATAGTTTCGCCAAATCCTGGTCTCTAAGGGTGACACAAGACCCACCGTACGCGACTGTCCCATACCAGTAGAATACAGTGCATGCAAGTTCTTCCGAAGAGTCCGTTCAGTGCCCAATACAATTTTGCAAGTGTCTCGCTCCTTAAGGCTGACGCAAGACCCATCATATGCGACCGTCCCATACCAGTAGAATACAATGCGTACAAGTTTTTCCCAAGAATTGATCACTCACCATACATGGTCAGTCAATCTTCGAGTCCAGGATTCCTCCATATCGCAAAACCCCTATGCGTCCCTTACCACATAAAGATCAAGGATACAGGATCATCCAGATCTCGTGTCCTGACCAATCAAGTGTTTGTTTCACACATTTTCAGTCTCTAGCTTATGTCCTAAAAGCTTTTATTTACTTTTATGATCCACTATGCCTCCCTGGCAACCCTCAGTCTCTAACTAGACCTATAGTCTCAATACTTGGCTAACTGATTCGTCTATTGATTCACCAAGTTCAAACGCTATCTCACCTTTATGTGATGCCATCACACCTAAGTTTTGGGCCTTTCCTGAATAGAGCTCAACCTGTAAGGCCACTACCGAAGTAGAGCTCAACCTACAAGGCTACTACAGTACTTTTGCCCTACCACGATTAGCAACTCGAGCACACTGATGTCACCTAAATCTTTTTTATACTTCTATCTACCTAGTGGATATTCTACTCATTTTATCCATTTTTCGAAAGTCAAATCTAGTAGAAATTTTTTTCCAGTGAAAATCAAATTTGGTGAAATTTTCATTTCTGTGAAAAGTTCTCTTTCTAATAGAATCAAAGTCATTCTACGTAAGTTTCAACCCAGTATTTCTAATAAATGGGCTCTGATATAAGTTTAGTAACACCCCAGATCCCGGTTCTTCCCTTGCGGGTTCCCTTGGGCCGCGCTCGCTTAAAATGCACGCCCATTCGACTGGGAAGCTGCAGCCGCATCGTTCGCCGAGAGCTAGAGCACTACTGGAATCATTTCTCAGATTTGTGTTTTCTTTCTTTCTGGTAATAATAAAATCACTTTAAAATTGCCATGAGATTTTTTTTTGAAACAAATTTTTAAGTAAATGAAATGGATAAGTGCAATTTCAAATGAAATAAAAACATTGAGTTCAAATATAAACAATTTAAAAATCTCCAAAATAATCCCAAAACATTTAGTCACATGTAAGATGTTTAGAACAAAATGAAAGAAAAGGGGCACATGCCCAATTCAGTCAAATACAAGAAAAAACAAAATGCGCAGCAAAGACTACCAACCTCTTCGGCAAGGTTTGAAAATAACTAAGTCCTCCGCAATGTCTGTCGACTCGTGCTATCTCAAGAATCACTTGAAAAAAAAGGGGTAAGCTCGAGAGCCCAATGAATCATACCTATACATCACTAGCATTATTTAAACTAGAAAACAAAAACATGCAAATACTTTCATTACATTAGGCATTTCACACATTTATTTGTTTTGTTATAACCTAAGACCGAAAGAGTTCATAACCCTCTCGGTAAGCCCTTGAGATCTGAGATCTTCTTTAGTTTTACAGTTCATTCCAAGTAATGCTAATCATCCATCAATGTAAAATATATTTCCAAATAAATAAGTTCACTTTCTTGAACATTCAAGAAAACATTTCAATGGAACTAACTATGTAAGGTACTAAAGGAATATAACCAGTCACCATGAATTTACATTACATCATTCCAAACAAAATTCACAAAATAACCTAGCATGTCTCTAGTTACATTAAATGTAAACACACATCACGCTTTGCATTCAAAATCTAAAAAAGGCTAGGGAGTAAAGTTATAACACCCAAACCCCTGCATTCTTTGATTTGAAAGTTGGACTTAACCACAATTCCTTTTGACGGTCGATTTAACCAATTGGTGGGTTGGGTCATGTTAGTTTACAAGCGACACACACTTGTTCTTTTCTTTTTCTTTTTTTTTCTTCAATACCTCATGCCTTAAAATAAATTTAATAGTAAAATTTCACAATAAAAATAAAATCAAGGCAATTAAAGATAAAGAAAAATTCAACTTCTTTATTAATAAAAGAAAATACCTATCTTTGCAATGTAAACTAGTACATTGTTAATCAAAGAGACTCATAATCTCAAAATAAAAATACTAACTATCAGTGGAAGTCTTAAATCATAATTGGGAAACATGCCCTTACATTAAGAGAAACTTTCAAGAGAATGAAAACTTGCTAAAACAAAAACTATCTAATTTCCATAGCCTTCATAATTTAATTTCCTAAAAAATAAGAGAGGAAGGG
>JAJIYU010003873.1:0-25764 GCA_030144865.1 Tinospora cordifolia
CTTCAAAACATCATCACACATGCAAGATTCATTCAAATTAAAATAAAGAAGTAAAGGTTAGAAGTCACTTCCACCTTAAAACGCGTATCTTCTGTATGCCTCTGAAATTCGACAGAGTTGCGCTACTTCAATAGCTTCTAAACACTCAAAAACTCTCAAGAACACTCAAGAACACTCAAAAATACTCAAGAACATTCAAGAATGCTCAAGATCACTCAAGAACTAAGGAGAATGCCAAGAAGAAGGCTAGAAGCACAAGATGACAACTCAACTCTTGTTGCTTGGGATGGTTTGAGTTGTGAGCATTGGGAGATTTATATAGGCTTCAAAAGTATACAGAAGTTTTTTGGTGGAAAACTTACAAAAATTCAAATTTTCGTGGCCCCAAGCATAAGAAAATAATAGGTATTTTTTTTGGAAATTTTTGGAGTTCAGAAACATTTTTTTTCGAATTTTTTTGAATTTTTTTGGATTTTTAATCGGATTTTCGGTTATTTAAATCAGAGCAAATGATCATGGCCGTCAGATCTTCCTCAGGATACGTTTCGCGAGCAGATCGGGCGGATAGAATTTCAACCGTTGGATTGTTCTCGGATCAAGCAATAAAATCAGATCTTCGATCTGAACCGTCCGATCGTTCTCGAGGGCATCAACAGATCGCGAATTCGTTTTTGCGGATGGATCTTCAGCCGTTGGATCAGGCAGATTCGATCTCAAACGTTGGATCATTCTCGATCGATGTGTACGTTCACGATTGAGTTTTGGCGGGTGAGATCTCGACCGTTGATGATCCTCGATCACAGAATCAAATCGCGATTGAGATTTTCGGAGTTGGTCTGGACCGTTGATCATCCTCGATCGATGTATCATTTCGCGATCTCCTCAGCGCGCCTCATTTTAAGTCGTTGGATCGCACAGATCGTCCTCATGTTTCGTGTGCGGTTCGATTTCACGATGATCGTCTCGCGCCTGTGATCTGGACCGTTGGATTTGATAGATTGATTTTGGATAGTCTGATCCTGATGATTCGATGGATCCGGGTGTGCGATAGGATCTTGATCTTGGCCGTTGAATCTTGGATCGGATGGATTATACGTTTTTGGCCGTTAGATTGTGTTTCTAATTACAAAAATCATTTTCTAAGTTGTTATTATCCGAAATTTTAGCAATTTTACACTTTCTAATTGATAAAAACTTGATTTTCTTGTATATTCCCTTCCATTTTGATAATTTGCTAAACTTTTCCCCTTTCTAATTATTTAATATTGCATTTAGTCTATATATTTCCATTTCTTTAATATTTTTAATGCTAATATTTGGATAATCTATATTTTCCTTTTCCATAATTACATAACTTATTTCTTATTTCATTTTTCGATAATAAATTATGTAATTATTAATTAATACTTATATAATGTTTGATTTTTTTTTATAAAAAAACTACATGCACACTACATTTTTATTTAATTGCACATATTCCTATTATATGTAGTATTAACATTTATGGTACTAACACATACCTTATTCATACACATATTAGCCAATATGTGTATTTATACTTTATTTTTATTTATTTCTCAAGTAATTCCTTAAATTTTATAATTAATTCTACTAAATCTTAATTTTCATTTAATTATCAAATTAAGGTCTTATTTGTCTATTTTATATTATATTTCTAATATATTTTATTTTTCATGTGTCAACCAACAATTTGCACTTGAAATTTTCTTAAAATCTTTGAAATTATTTTCACTTGATTTATTTCATTTAATTTCCTCAAACGTATTTATTTAGTTTAAATTATTTGACAAAATTCTAGGGTATTACATGTCATAGATTCATGAATACTTAAAACATACGTATGGACTAAATTGAAACTAAAATCATAAATAAAATTCTGAAACTGAAACATGCATAATTTTTGAAAACTAAACATGAAATAAACATGGAATTAATCTAAATAAGAAAAGAGAAGGTTTCAAAAATCACTTCCACCTTAGTTTCTAACTTTTAGAAAATTCGGCAAAGGTTCCTTACTCCAAACGTCTAGCACTTCAAAACACACTCAAGAACACTCAAGAAACTAAACTTCTCACTTTGAAACACTCAAGAATACAAGAGAATGAGAAGGGGTTGCAAAGAAAAAGGCTAGAACATGCTACAAGGAACTTGTGAACTCTTGCTTTGGGATGAAGAAAAATGAGAGCATTAGAGGGGTTTATATAGATTTTTAAAGAACAAGGGGACAGTTTGGACAGCACACACAATGAGAATCTTTCCATGCACAATGAGGATGTTTTGCATTGATTTGGGCAAGTGAATCTCATGGTTTGGGCAACTGAGCTCATGTTTGGGCAAGTGAGACCACTAAGGTTTCCAATCCAAGTGTGAGCAAGATCTTTGAACCTTATTTGTTTCTTTTATGTGTGTGAACACAAATAAAGGCTTAGAATCTATTTCAAATCAACTAAGATGTCTCATATAAGACTGATTTTGTGCTCATAGCATCTTTCTTATTTGGTTTTTTTTGCTTGCTCATCACACATGACTGCATGGGAAACACTCCTATTTTGGTGTCACATGTGAGCATGAGGTAACTTTCTATTTTTCTAATTTTTCTTTTGTTTGTTAATCAAATCTTAGTGAAGGAATCTTTCTATATCTATTTAAATCAGCCACTCTGCACTAAACTTCTATTCTTGGACTTGGTCTATAATATCACACCTAGTGGCACACATGATCATTCTCAAACTTTCCTATGGGACATTTTTTGTGTGTAGAGCACGGTGTACATGATAATTGTTTGGGTATACATGAGATCATTTTTCATGGTTTCTAAACACTAGGAAATGTCTCATATAGTTGGGTAGGGTGTGGGTGTACATGATCATGGTGTTCCACCCATATGACTTGCACATGCTTAGGGGTGATCACATTGATCATGTCATGCTTACATCATTAACTATGCATTTTTGGGTTCATAAAAATTTATTAAAAATTTAAATTTCATAATTGGCTAGAAATTAAGGCCTTTATCATATATTTTGGGTTTACATGAAAATAATAAAAATTTTAAACTATCATTTGGCTAGGATTGTCTTCATTTACTTTCCAAATGTAGACTCTACTAAAGGGTATTAGACAAATGAAACCCTATTTTTGGCCAATTAAGCTAACCTTCGAATATGCTGTCCATTTGGTCAGTTCATATCATCTAATTTCATTTCGGGTTGTTTCGGTTTCTTAAGGTGCACATATCCTCATTTTTTCCTTATTTTAGACTTCATTGTAGGGTATTAGACAAATGAACCCAAATTTCAGGCAAATGAAATAATTTTCTGATATGTTGTCTAATTGATTAGTTCATGTCATTTCATTTTACTTTTGGTTGTTTTGGGTTCCTAAATTCCACTAAATGGAAGTTTTGGACCTGCTAAATTTACCCCTAAAATGGATTCGGTTTCATTTCTCACCCAAATTTCATCTAGTTGATATTAAAATTCCCATTTCATTAACTATAGAATTTTCAGGGTATTGAACAACTTATTTTACTTAGTTTGTGTTGTAGAGATGTAACACCCCAACCCCCGTATCTTTATGCATTGGACGCATCCACCATTTTTCTTGACAGTGGACTAAGCCAAACGGCGGGCCGGGCCGGTGTTACATTACAAGCAACGCACACTTGACTTTCTATTTTAGTCATTTTATGCCTTGATTGTATTTAACTGTACATAACTTAAAATTAAGAATTGAATAAGGCTATGTATAAAATATAACTGAAATTCAGAAACTCAATTAATTAAATAAAATTGAGAAACGAAATTGAGTACATAATTTAAAAAAATATTACAGCGAATGTCTTAAAACTTGGGCAACATGCCCTTACATAAAAATTAGAAACTTTTTAAATAAAAAGAACCTAACTAATATTCATGGTCTTCATGCAATTTAATTCCCTGATAAATAAAAGGAAGGGTGAGCACACAACCCAGTGGATCTTTCTAACATTTAAATCATTATTTCAATTCAAACAAACCAAGCATATCAAAAACTTTTGTTCATTAGGCGATTCAAACACTTTCTTGTTTTGGTTGACATTCTGACTGAAAGAGTTTAATCTCTGTGTTCCACATCATGGGAGAGAGAAATACACGTGGAAACTCAAACCCAAAATCTAGTTTGTGGGATCACTGTTGGAAACCCAATTTCAAAATCATCAAAATAAAACCGGCAAGCCGGGTCGGGGGGTGGAACACACACGATGATACTATACAGTCCATTATCGCGCAGGTACGTAGATTAAATCATTATCGATGCAACATATACATAACATGAATCATTGAACATTTATTCATGGCATAATTCATACATAACATGCATCATTATTGTGATTTCTAAGCATGCATAACATATATATATTCATGACACATCAAATAAAACATGCATATTTAAAACATAAATTCAACCAATCATCTTCAAAACATCATCACACATGTAAGATTTATTCAAATTAAAATAAAGAGGTAAAGTTAGAACTCACTTCCACCTTAAAATGTGTATCTTCTGTATGCCTCTGAAATTCGGCAGAGTTTCGTTACTTCAACGCTTCCAAACACTCAAGAACTCTGAAGAACAGTCAAGAACACTCAAGAACACTCAAAAATATTTAAGAACACTCAAGAACAGTTCAAGATTACTCAAGAACTGAGGGGATTGCCAAGAAGAAGGCTAGAAAGATTCAAGAGGGACTAGTATGCTCTTAAATTGGGATGAATGAAATTGTGAGCATGGGGGTCCTTTATATAGAGTTCAAAAGGGTAGAGGATGACAAGTTTGGGGTGTCATCTTGTGGGAAACTTACCAATTCTTCAAAATTTTGTGTCAACCAAGCATAGGAAATTAGTAAGAATCTTTTTGAAAATTTTTGGGATTTTTTCTGATTTTTTTCGGATTTTATTTTGGATTTTCGTTTATATTAATCGGATCATCTAATATCGGCCGTCGGATCATCCTAAGGATGCATTTCGTGATCAGATCGGGCGGATAACATCTGGAACGTTGGATCTGCCTCGAGACACGTTCAGATTAGATTAGAATCATTGGATCGTTCTTGAATCAAGCAGTTGAATCAGATCTTCGATCTCATCCGTTGATCAACCTCGTTCGGAGTGTACGTTTGCAATTTTGTTTTGGTGGGGCCGTTGATGGTCCTCGATCACAGCATCAGATTGCGATCAAGATTAATGGATTTGATCTGGAGCGTTGATCGTCCTCGAGCGCTTCACTGGTTCTTGATTTTCAATCCACACGGCTTTGATCTTCGCCGTTAGATTTTCCTCGAGTGTAGCACAGATGATCATCAAAACGGATTCACAAATTCTGGCTGTTGGATTTTCCTCGATCGCTGTACTTTCGCAATTAACGAAAGCTATCGTGTCCGTTCGATTAGTCCGATCGCTTCTGGGCCGTTGAATCAATCTTGTTGATTGCAGACCGTCAGATCTTGGTGATTCGATGCTCCTGGACGCTGTTTAAACCTTTGATCTTATTCGTTGGATCGGACAGATCGAATTTGGACCATTGGATCGTGTTTCTAATTACAAAATCTCTTTCCAAAGCTTCAATAATCCGAATTTTAGCCAATTGGACACTTCCAATTTGATAAAAATCTGATTTTCTTGTATATCTCCTTCTATATTGATGATTTACTAATTTTTTTCCCTTTCTAATTATTTAATATTGCATTTATTATATATATATATATTTCCATTTCTTTAATATATTTGATGTTACTAATTAAATAATCAATATTTCCCATTTCCATGTATTGTTTTTTTTATTTATTTCATGTTTCATTTTCAGATAATAAATTATATAATTATACACCATTATTTACATAATGTTTGATTTATTTTTAATAAATACATTTATTTAATTATATGATTCTTTCTATGTACATATCCCCATAATATGTAGTATTCACATTTTTTTTTGCTACTATATACTTTCTTCATACCCATATTAACCTATATGTGTATTTATACTCTGTTTTTATTTATTTCTTAAGCAACTCCTTAAATTTCATAATTAATTCTACTAAATTGTAATTTTCATTTAATTATCCTAATTTTTATTATATCTCCAATATAAATTATTTTTCATGTATCAACCCACCATTTGCACCCAAAATTTCTTAAAATATTTGAAATTAATCTATTCGACTTATTTTATTTATTTTTCTCAAACTTATTTATCTTTAATTATTGGACACAATTTTGGGATATTACAATAGAAGGGTCCAATAGCTCATTTAAAATTGATTTCATTCACTTAAATGAATTCTTGAACCTTACTTCCTTGTTTCATTTAGATAGCATTTTTTTAAGTGATCTTTAGGCTCACTTGCATTCTATGTGTACGAAAAATGTAAAATAGATGTTCTTACCTTCATTACACTCAAACAAATGAAAAAACCAATTGAATTAAATCATAATCATTTTTTATTCTTAGAAAAATGACACATAGACTATATAAAATATATTTTATATCTTTCATACAGGTTCTTAATGTTCAATGCTTCATTTAGGATAATTTATAGTACTGAAAGTGATTTTCTACTTGTTTAGATACTCATTGCAATTTGAGACCCTAAATTCATGACAAAATTGTTACTTTGAAGTTTCAGTCGTGCTCATAGCATTCTTTGCTAGCTAGGAACTCTTTGAAATGAATGTAACTTACATTCCTCTCTTTACACTCTTATAAATGAACAAGCAACTATTTTACTTATTTTGTACCATAGAGAAAGGTCCAACAACTCATTTAGAAATTATTTCATTCACTTAAACAAGTTCTTGAAGCTTACTTCCTCATTTCATTTAGATAGCATTTCCTAAGTGATCTTCTGGCTCACTTGCATTTTATGTGCACGAAAAACTTAAAATAAATGTTGTTAGCTTCATTACACTATAACAAATGAAAAATAAAATAAAATAAAATCATAATCATTGTTTCTTCTTAAAAAAATGACACATAGACCTTTAAAAATATATTTCTTTCTTTGATTAGGGTTCGTAATGTTCAATGCTTCATTTAGGATGATTTATAGTATTGAAAGTGATTTTCTACTTGTTTAAATGCTCATTGCAATTCGAGACCCTACTTTCACAGGAAAAGCATTACTTCGAGGTTTAAATTGAGCTCATCGCATTCTTTTCTAGCTATGAATTTGCAAAAATGAACGTTGTCTACGTTCCTCTCTTCACACTTTTGTAAATAAACAAACAACTTATTTTACTTGTTTTTTGTCGTAGAGAAGGGTCCAATAGCTCATTTAAAACCGATTTCATTTACTTAAATGAGTTCTTGAACCTTACTTCCTCACTTCATTTAGATAACATTTCCTAAGCAATCTTCTGGCTCACTTCCATTCTTTGTGCACGAAAAACTTAAAATAGATGTTATTATCTTCATTACACTCTAACAAATGATAAGTAAAATCAAATCAGATCATAGTCATTGTTCTTTCGTAGAAAAATGACACGTAAACTATTTAGAATGTATTTCTTTCTTTGATTAGGGTTTTTAATTTTCAATGCTTAATTTAAGATAATTTATAGCATTGAAAGTGATTTTTTACTTGTTTAAATGCTCCTTGCAATTTGAGATGCTACTTTCACAAGAAAAGCATTACTTTGAGGTTTTAATTGAACTCATCGCATTCTTTGCTAGCTAGGAACTCGTAGAAATGGACATTGTCTACGTTCCTCTCTTCACACTCTTGTAAATAAACAAGCAACTTATTTTACTTGTTTTCTATTGTAGAGAAGGGTCCAATAGCTCATTTAAAGACGATTTTATTCACTTAAATGAGTTCTTGAAGCTTACTTCCTCACTTCATTCAGATAGCATTTCCTAAACAATCTTCTAGCTCACTTGTATTCTATGTGCACGGAAAACTTAAAATAAATGTCGTTACCTTTATTACAATCTAACAAGTGAAAAAAATAATCAAATGAGATCATGATCATTGTTCTTTCGTAGAAAACTGAAACGTAGACTATTTAGAATATTTTTATTTGTTTGATAAGGGTTCTTAATATTCAATGCTTCATTTAAGTCGATTTATAGTATTGAAAGTGATTTTCTACTTGTTTAGATACAGATTGCAATTCGAGACCCTACTTTCACGCAAAAAGTATTACTTTGAGGTTTCAATTGAGCTCATCGCATTCTTGGCTAGCTATGAACTTGTACAAATGAATGTAGTCTACCTTCCTCTCTTAAAATTCTTGTAAATGAACAAGCAACTTAATTTACTTAAAGAGCTCATTTAGATCCGATTTCATACACTTAAATGAGTTTTTGAAGCTTGCTTCCTTATTACATTCAGATAGCCTTTTCTTAAGTTATCTTCTGGCTCATTTACATTGTAAGTGCATGGAAAACATAAAATAGATGTTGTTTTCATTACTCTCTAACAAATAAAAACAACAATTGAATGAGATCATAATCATTGTTTTTTCATAGAAAATGACACGTAGCATATTTATAATATATTTCTTCCTTTAATAAGGGTTCTTAATGTTCAATGATTAATTTAAGATGATGTATGCTATTTAAAGTGATTTTCTGCTTGTTCAGATGCTCATTGCAATTTGAGACCCAAATTTCTTGGGAAAAGTATTATTTTGAGGTTTCAGTTGATCTCATTGCATTCTTTGCTAGCTAAGTACTTGTACAAATGAACGTAGTCTTCGTTCCTCTATTCATACTCTTGTAAATGAACATGTAACTTGTTTTGTGTTCTAGACAAGGGTCCAATGGCTCATTTAGAACTGATTTCATTCACTTAAAAGAGTTCTTGGAGCTTACTTCCTCATTTCATTCATATAGCATTTCCTAAGTGATCTTTTGGCTCACTTGCATTTTGTGTACACAAAAAACTTAAAATTGATGTTGTTAACTTCATTACACTTTAACAAATGAAAAAAAATAATAATTGAATGAGATCATAATCATTGTTCTTTCGTAGAAAAATGATACATAGACTATTTAGAATATGTTTCTTTTTTTCATAAGGTTTCTTAATGTTCAATGCCTCATTTAAGATGATTTATAGTATTGAAAGTGATTTTCTACTTGTTAAGATGCTCATTGTAACTCAAGACCCTAATTTCACAAGAAAAGTATTACTTTGAGGTTTCAGTTGAGCTCATCACATTCTTTGCTAGCTAGGAACTTGTAAAAATGAACGTAGTCTAAGTTCTTCTCTTGGCACCCTTTTCAATGAACAAACAACTTATTTTACTTCTTTTGTGCTTTAGAAAAGGGTCCAATAGCTTATTTAGAGTCGATTTCATTTACTTAAATGAGTTCTTGAAGCTTATATAACTTCCCGCCTCTAAGTCGGTGGACTTGACCACATGGCAGAGCGGCGACGTTAATTTAAATGACTAACATTCTAATTTTCTTTTAACCCAAGTCTGTGGGACCTTTTGAGTACTTAAGTAAATTAAAAATTCACCATGGAAATTATTGAGAAAATTAACATCCTTCAATATTATTAATTTATTCAAAAGAGTAACAAACTCAAAATATTTATTATAGCTGAATTCAAATATTAAAATCTAAAATTTAAGGTACATACCATTTTGGTCCAATACACAAGAATAAATTTCAACTGACAAAATTTGGGACAGCATGCCCTTACAATTAAATAAAACTTCTAAACAAAATTTTCCTAAGTAGCTAGCGAGTTGGTTTTGTTTATCAATTTCCTAAAAAATTAGAGAAGGAAGGATGAGCATAAAGCCCAATGGATCATTCCAAATATTTAAATTATTATTTCAACAAATAAGGCATTCGAGTCAAACGATTTCAAGCGTTAAGTGATTCAATCAATTTCTTGTTTAACTGTTGTATCTTAAAGTGAAAGGATTTAAGCTCGAAGTTCTTATCCAAATACATTTCAAAGGTGAAATGTATTTGGATACCCATTTTCAAAGTATTTGGGGACTTTACCCATGTGAACTAGGGACAAACTCTTAGCTCCAATCTCAAGAACACCCATAGTAATCCCTGTGGAATATTGTACCAGTACATGTTTATAATCAAAATTAGTCTTTCATTGAATATAACATCGTGAATAATAAATCAAAAATAAAATTCAACATGTAAGCATAGTATCAACATAACATGCATCAAAATATCACATACCATACATCTTTCTTCATGCAAACCTAAGCATGGCATGTAGGATGATAAAACATGTACATTCAAGCATGAATATCTTTTTGAAATCAAAATAATTAGATAAAACCAAAAAATCACTTCAACCTTAGTATTTTCACTTTCTGAATCCTTAATTGAATCCCAAATCTTTGCAACACTTCGTTACTCTAACACTAACTACTATTTAGAACAACTTAAGAAAAGAAAAAGGGATGCCAACAGAGAGGGTAGAGAGAGTAAGAAGGACTTGTCAGTTATTGCTGGGATGAGGAGAATGGGAGCATATAGGGCCTTTATATAGAGGTTTAGTGGCAAGGATTGGCTATTTTGGGTGTTCCAACACAAGAAACTTTCCCATTTTCTCTTGTGAACACAGATTGGGCAATGGGGGCGATTTGGTTCATTCTCTAGTGTGCACGTGGATTGGCAAGGGAATTTTTCCCATTCTAATTTGGCGCACATGGATTAGCATTGATTTGGGGACCACTTTCTAATGTTGGTTCATTGCCTTGTTTGCATGTGGATTGCATGGGAAACTTTTTATTGTTGGTTCTTCTCTTGTGGTGCACACATGATTAGAAACTGTTTGGAAGCTTTCTATTGTTGGTTCTTCTCTTATGAAGCGCACATGGATTAGCATGGTTTGGGAACTTTCCAATTTGTTCTCACATGAGAAACTTTCCAATTTCTTCTTGTGTGCAATAATTAGGGTTGATCTTGTGTGCACAAGGATCATCATAGGAATCTTTCCCATTTCCCTCTTGTTCACACACGACTTGGTGATGATTTAGGCTTGTTTCTACTCTTTGTTCATCATGGTTCATCTTGGCACATTTCTATTTTTCATTCTTTCTATTTTGTGTTTAGCCTTGTTTCATTTTTAGAACACTTCTATTTCCCCCTCTTATTTTCATTTCCTTGAGTTTCTATTCTATGTATAACTTCTTAAAGGAAGACGAGGATTGCTAATTCAACGAATTGCATGAACCTTCTAAAATTTAACCTCAATTTTTCATATAATTTTTGAGAGTTAATTTATCTTCATTTATTTCATTTTTTTACAAATTTTCAGGGTATTACAACCTAGCCCCCTTAAAAGGAATGTCGTCCTTGATGTTTGTACACATTTACTTGGGCATCATTTCATCAGGTATTTATAGTGAAAAGGTTTGGATATTTAGCCATCATTTCACTTTCTAGCTCTAGGTGGCTTCCTCTATTCCATAGTGTTTCCAAAGAACTTTGACCAAGAGAATTTCCTTCGTTCTTAGACTTTCCACCTTGTGATTGAGGATCCTAACTGCCATTCCTTCATAAGTGGCATTGTCTTAGATATTTACCTCCTCGCAATGGATTGTATGAGAGGGATCACATTCATACTTCCTCAACATCGACGCATGGAACATGTTGTGTATTGAGGTCATTTGGTGTCCCCTGGTTTCTCTCTCTCGTTCGAGTCATCAGGCCCATGCACGGAGAGGCGTGCCCATTTAATGGAAGAATCCAGACTCGAATCGTGGGCCAGGAAATGGAGCGCTATCTAATTCTTTCTCTTTCTTTCGCATCATTTTTCTTAGTAAAATTTCCTTTAAGAAAGTTTTCGAAATCAATGAAAATATATGGTGATCTTTGAAAATGTAAGTTCCTTAGTAAAAATGCAATTTAATAGAAAATGCTAAGAAAATCAAGCTACTTAAAACCCAAATCCAAATCATTTTAAATAAATTGTAGCTGTTCCAAATATTCACAAATAACATAAACAAGGCCCAAATGGCCAAAGTCTGAAATGTTTAATTTACATGTAAATTAGTTCAAAAGAAAAGGGCACACGCTTAGTTCGAATTAATTATAGAAAAGATAAAAACATTTAACCCAAAAACAACCTCCTAGTGAGTTTCTACTGCTATCAGAGTCGCCCAGAGCTAGTCAACTCGCACTGTGTCAATGATCACCTGAAATAAAGGAATGGGGTGAGCTCGAGAGCCCAGTGGATCATACCTATACAACACTAACATTATTCAAACTAGAATACAAAACACGCAAACACTTTCATTACATTAGGGCGTTTCAAAAATTTCATTAGTCATCACGTCGAGTTTCGAAGACCAAAAGAGATCTGTTCTCGGTTTCCCCCTGTGATCCGGAGCGAATCTGGGGGTAACGCTCGAGGGCAGATTACCTTTTCGGACCACGATCTAAGGAGAGAGGTCTGAAATGACTCATAGTCCGATAGATCAATTAGCTATTGTAGCCAGCTTGGGTAGGGACACCCATGATGACACCCTAAGGTTGGTCATCGCCCTAGTACGTGGAGTTATTAAATCTTAATTTAACCTTTTTTAGTTTCACATTCCATTCCAATTCATTTAGAGACACCAACAAAACTTCAAAGTAAGTAAGTTAGATATACTCAACACTCATGAAAGGTAATACATCAAACCATAATCTATACATGTTATTACAGCAAGTAAACAATCATCATGAACACACCAAGTCATTCCAATCAAAGATCAATCATTATGTCTTAGCATGCTTCTAGATACTTATTAAAGTAAACATATACCATCTTTTGCATTTAGAGTCTGAATAAGGCTAAGGAGTATGGTAATCACGCCTACCTCAATATTTCGTTCCCTTGAGCCATTGTTCCTTGCTGTACGCGCTTTAGATTTTCAATCTACACCATTAGACATTATAGCACAAGAGTTTGGATCATTCATCACGTGTTTAATCATAATCTATTGGCTTCATAGCATTTATATCCCATGGTGTACATAGAACAGGAGTGAAAAAAATGGGCACACAACATGTTATTGTGGTAGGGGGCCGCAGTAACTAGTGCCCCATACTAGTTTTTAGGTGTGTTACCATGATAAACAGTAGAGTTTATGCATGTACTTTGTGTTACTATGGTAGCCAGTGGGATTGTGTGTCTTTTGTGTGCGTTACAGCGGTCAGTTACTATAGTAGCTATAAAATTTCTAGAATTATGACAATCGTGTGTGCACACTCCCATTCGTAGTTCCTTTTGTTGACTTAGCACTCAAACACACCATATTGAGCTTAAATTACACACCATACTTGAATGGAAAATGATATACCTTGTGCCGTTAGCTTTCCCCTTTTTGTTCGTCTTCAATATTGTGTCTCAACCTTCAAGGATTTTGTTTTTGTTTAAAACACACCATCCATTTTTAGAATATATCAAATAGGCATGATTGAACACACATTCAAAGGGAAAAGCATGGCTCATCTTGTTCACAACCATTCCGCTCGTTGAAACCCCTCAAATGGTCCTTTGCAAGCTCAGCTCTCCTTCTCCAAAGGCTTGAGAATCCATGGTGAAGGTTCTTGACGGTGCTTGAACTCCTTTAAAACTCAAATGGAGAGGTTAGTAGTGGAGCTTGAATAGCTGGTTTGAGTGGAGAAGAGCTTTCTTGTGATCGTGAGTGAAAATGACAAATTTAGGGCTTTTGCTCGTCATTACCGCGGTAGTTACTTACATTACTGTGGTAATCATGTAAATACGCCTTTTTTGCACATTTTCTTGTGATTTTCGATTTTATATCATTTTTATAATTTTTTTTAAGTTTATTTATACATATTTCATGCAACCAAGGGTTTAAAAATACTCTTTCTCATTAATTTATTTAATTATTTCATGTCTTAAATTGTTCGAAACTATGTGGAGGTCTTATTTTATTTTAGCGTATTACATTTGGCTCGGTAGGTATAACTCATAGGCGCATTCTTCGATTCATCTAAGTATCTCAAACAGATTGATGGATCTAGGTGATAGCTTCCCTTTATACTTGAATCTCTTAACCCCTTTTTGAGGACTTATCCTCAATAACATTTTGTGACTTGCTTGAAACTCTAGTGGTCTCCTCCTTTTGTCTGCATAACTCTTTTGTTGACTACGTGTTGTGGCCAATCTCTTTTATACCTATTTGACTTGGTTATTCATCTCTTCCACCAAGTCTGGCCCAGTAAGCACATGATCTTCAAGTTTAGCCCAATAGGCTGGTGATTTGCAGGGCTTCCCATAGAGAGCTTCACATGGGGCCATCTGTATATTTGCCTGATAACTATTGTCATAGGAAAATTTTGGCATGTGTAGGTACTTACACTAGTTTCCCTTAAAGTCAAGAACATACGACCTCAACATGTCTTCTAGTGTCTGAATAACTCTCTTCAACTGGCCATCAGTTTGAGGGTGAAAAGCATTGCTATTGGTGAGTCTGGTACCCAAGTCCTTTTGTAGACTCTACTAGAATTATGAAGTGAATCAAGAGTCTCGGTTAGATACTATTGTCTTAGGCACACCATAAAGTCTTACTATTTCCTTCAAATAGAGCTCTCCTAATTTACTGACTTGGTTGTGGATCTAATTGGTAAGAAATGAACTACTTTAGTGAGATGATCCACAATCACCCATATAGTATCTTCTCCTCTCTAGTTCTGGGATAATCCACTAACAAAGTCTATGGCAATGTTATCCCACATCCATTTCAAGGATAGGGAGTGGTTGTAACATTCCAAAGGGCTTCCAATGTTTTGCTTTTACTTGCTGACAAGTCAAGCACTTAGAAACATACTTAGCCATATCTCCCTTCATTCCTCACCACCACTAAGTCTTTTAGAGGTTTTGATACATCTTGTCACCACCTAGGTGCATCGTGTACTTAGTATGATGAGCTTCATCTAGTATGGCCTACTTACTCTATCAATTTTGCAGCACACAGATTCTATCTCTGAGCCTTAAGGTATTCTCAACATCTAATCTGAAGTTAGTATGCTTACCCTATTCAACTCCTTCTATTAGGCTTGTGAGCTACTTGTCTTGCCTTTGTTCATCCCTGATCTGATGTAGAAGATTTGATTGGCTAGTTATGTTGTAGAGATTAGCTTGTTTGTCATTCAAGGTCACACCCAGCCTAAAGTCTTTGATCAACTAATACATCTAGCCCTTTTCCTCCTCCTATTTGTTGAACTTCCTACTTAAGGCATCAGCCACCACATTGGCCTTCCCTAGAGTTTGTGTAGTTAGAAATTATAGTCTTTAAGGAACTCCATCCATCTCCGTTGCCCGAGATTCAACTCTTTCTGCGTGTAGATATATTTTAGACTCTTGTGATTTGAAGATAGATTGAACTTTTCACCGTAAAGATAGTATGTCCAAATCTTTAGGGAAAATATGATGGTGGATAACTCCGAGTCATGGGTAGGGTAGTTTTCTTCATGGATCTTCAATTGTTTTGAGGCATATGCAACAACCTTTCCATCTTGTATTGAGACTGGACCCAGGCCACTCTGTGAAGCATCCATATATAGAATATATGTAACATCATGGTTGGGAGTGACTAAGATGGGCTTTGTAGTCAATCTCTTCTTCAATTCTTGGAATGATTATTCAAACTTTTCATCCCAATTGAACTTGACTCCTTTCCTGGTCAACTTTGTCATCAGTTTAGCCAACTTGGAGAAGTCTTATATGAATCTTTGACAATATTCAGCCAGGCCTAAGAAACTCCTGATCTCTTTAACAGTCTTTAGTTGACTTCAGTCCATGACAACTTCAACCTTCACTAGATCTATAGCAATACCTTCCGCTGATACTACGTAGCCAAGGAAGTTGACAATCTTCATCCAGAATTTGCACTTGCTGAATTTGTCATATAACTAGTTTCTTTAAATGGTCTCCAACACAAGTCTCAAGTATTCTAAGTGTTCCACTTCTGACTTAGAGTAAATCAAGATGTCATCCACGAATACCACCACAAACTAGTCGAGGTATTGTCTAAACACTCGGTTCATCAAATCCATAAATGCTATTAGGGCATTGGTCAAAGCAAAGGGCACTATGGTGAACTCAAAGTGTCCATATCGTGTCATAAAGGTCATCTTGTGTATATTAGACTCCCTGATTCTTAGTTGGTGATATCTTGACCTGTAACACCCCAACCCCCAAAACGTTTATCCACTGTATTCTTAGCGGACTAATCCACAAGGCGGGCTGAGCTGGTGTACTTTACAAGTACACAACTTGACTTTCTATTTCAATTATTCAAAGTCTTATTGATTTATTATGAGCACATAACCCAATTTATTTGATTTTAATTCAATAAGACAATTACAAGAGAAATAAAAAAAATCTTTAATCTTTACTTATAAAATAAAGAAAGTACATAAATTTAATTTCAAATAATTAAAAAGAGAGAAAGTGTACATAACTGAAAATAGAAACTAAATTTCAGTAGAAGTCTAACTTAATCAAAATTTGGGCAATATGTCTTTACATTGAAATAAAAATAGAAAGTTTCTAAAAGAAGCACCCTAAGTCCTTAGCATGCATCACCATGTGATTAATTTCCTAAACAGATGAAAGAGGAAGGGTGAGCACATAACCTAGTGGATTATTCTAAAAACAACTAAGTTTCTAATTCAAACTAATGATACATTCAATTTCAAGCACTTGCATACGTTATGTGACTCAAACAATTTCTTGTGTGTGGTTGTAAGTTAGATTAAAAGGGGGTCTAATCCCTTGATGTTTGTTGAGATCACTGCAAGTGTACAGGATCGCAATAGTAATATACTCGGTAAATACCAGATTATCGTCCTCTGGGAACGGTTTGTGGTTAATATCTTAAATTCCAATTTAATTTTAATCTCAATTTTATGAAGGCTTAAAATCAAATTAAATATTAAAAACTTAAATTAAATTTAAAATCAAATTGAAAGCAAATAAATATTAAATTAAAAAATATATGAATTAAAATTCTAGTATAGTAAAATCTCATGTATTCACTTTTAATATTTATTTCAATTAATCTAAATTTTGTTCTTGTAAGTTATAGCAAAAATAATTAAAACCCTCTCCCGAGGCGTCTTAATCCTATCAGTTAAATTGCCTAATACCCGCTCCCGAGGCGTACAATCAATAAACTAATGCATTAAAAATATTAATCACGTGCAACCTCCTACAGAATTAACAACCTCCCGGTCAATTAATTCAAATAGGTCTACATTCTGGTTATCCAATTATTGAACCTCCCTTCCGAGTTAATTCAATAATCTAAATTCAATTTATAGGTGATCAATCAATAAAAAGCATTAAGCACACAGAATATAAAATAATACTTCAAAATAAATTAATCAAAATAAAAATCAAAAGTTCCTACAATCTAAATTACATACTAGAAATAAAAATACTTAGCCGGACATATTTAAGAAAGTACCAAACAAAGAATTAAATAAAATAGAAATCATACTAAACAAGGCTTTGATCTTGTTCATCAATTCTGTTCTTTACTTTTCTTTTCTCTGATCTTCAAGAATTGCTTTCAAACTAGAATCATGAACCTCGAATTGAATGAATGCAAAATTAATGTATTGGCCTATTTATATATGTATTTTAGACTCCTTATTAGACTATAACTCTAAATTGTAATGTATTTTTGTCTTCGTTTCCAATCTTGCCCTTGCTTCTTCTTTGTATTTACGCCCCTTGCCCACCAAATTTATGGAACTTTAATTCATGTGTTGTGTTTCAATTATTCTAAACCTGCAAAATAATTGAGAATCCTTCCTCGGACATTAAATTAAAAATATAAATAAATATAAAAAAATTATATTAAAATACTCTAAATGCATATATAATATGTAATATGAATATAATTGATCATACATCTAATTATGAGTAGTTATATCATATTTTCTACCTAAACTCATGCAAAACATATGTAAAATATATATAATAATGTTAGTACATATGTAAACTTAGACTATTGTTAAACCCTAAACTCTAATCTAAAACTAACATGTCATGCCATATAAAATTAAATTCTTTTTCACTTATTATTGTAACCTCAATTTTCTATTCCTATAGTTTATGACTCATTAACACTTCCTTAGGGCCATTCAGATAGTCTAGATTTTCAGTTCATCCTCTATTCTTTCTCAACTTCACCCTTTCATCTATTAGTATCTCTATCCTCCTAAACTTTGTAGGTGATTTGCAGGTACCATCCCACTCACATAAATTATTTCCTAATACCTTAGTACACAAACCCTCTCAATTCTCTCCTCTATCTATCTTCTACTTAAGTCAAACTATAGTCAGGATCAGTGGTCTTTTCTTTTAGGTTGTAATGTGGTCTGGCTCAAGGTACAAGTGTAATAGAAATTTAAATCTGACTCAAGTGTACACTTATAGCAATAATAACAACCTATTTTATTTGATTTTTTTTTTCAATATAGCTTGATTTTTTCTTTTCAAGCCTTAGTTTTTCTTTGTTTATGCTCACAACCTTATCTTCATAGCTTCCCCAAACTTATTTCTTTACATGCACTCCAAATTGTAATCACATGTACACTCATACAAAAGTAGAAAGTGTAGCTGTCATTGACAATACTGAAATACTAAAGAAAATAAATATAACTCTCTTCTTTTTTTTTTCTTTTTTTTTTCTACTAAAAGCTGAAACAAAAATCGAAAATATATACATATTTCAATGTTAGCATCCCCTCCTTCTTTCACATCATCAAAATAGGCAGTATTAACATCATGAGTGCACACAAATAGGTCTAACTGAGATATTCATAAAAGGATAGAGTGTTTATATATATAGTGTTTGGGTTCATAACAAGAAAATAGGCTATAAGGCTCAAAATTGGCTACAAAGGATTAAAAATGTTGGGATCGGCCTTTAGGCTATGACTCAAACAATGATGGCCTACTTCATTTCCCTCCTATATTCATTCCTAAGTAGTGTTCAAGACAGATTTGATTATTTCAAGAGTTTGTGAGAAATTCTTTCCACTTGTGGTTTGGTTTCTACTCCTCACTGTTCTCAGTTTTCGGATTCTTGATCTACCTAAGACTACAGAGATCTGTCAAGGTCAAATTTCAAACAAACCAAGCACACAGGCTGTTTGAAAGTACCCTAGTTCTTTGTCTCATCATACTAGAGGAATTTTCAATTTCATAGGTTTCTCAGTGAAAATTTTCAAAAATATGATATGGATCTAGCCTAAGTGACATCTATATGCTCTATATGCTCATGTCCTAACTAATGTGCTCATGTATTAACACTAAATAAATAATCCTAATATCTAAATGTCATGAGAGAATTTCAATAGCTATGTATGTGATATGCCCATTAATATATGCAGTTCAGAAGCATTAATGCACACAAAATATGTAAATATAAAGGAACAATAAACCTAAAAATGAAGAAGATTTTTTTCAATGCGCACCCCCAAACTTAAATTGTGCCTTGTCCTCAAGAGCACACTTTACTTTGATGCTCACAGGGAAGATAGTATGCTAAGGCGTTCAGAAAACCTGCATGTAGTAAAAGGAAGACAAGTACTAGATAATAGTTAACTAAAATGCATGATTCTTTTTTTTTTGGTTTTTTGTTTTTTTGTTTTTGTTTTTTAATAAACTACCATGCATGCATACCAAAAAAATTAAGTTAACTTAAATCCTATCTAAATAAATGAAAATAAAAAAAAATAAAACCAGTGGGTTTCCTCCCACTAAGCGCTATGTTTAACATCGTTAGCTCGACGTGGATACAAAATATCAATCTTTTAGCTTCATAATATTTGCATTGCACTGGGATTCACCATAAAAGATCTTCAATCTTTGACCATTGGCTTTAAAACGATGCCCATCTACTAAGCTTTGCAATTTTACGACTCTGTAAGGAAAAACCCGTGTGACAAGAAATGGGCTAGACCAACGAGACTTAAGCTTCCCTGGGAATAATCGCAAGCATGAGTTAAAAAAGAGAACTTGTTGGGCACGTTTAAATTCTTTCTTTTTGATCATCTGATCATGCCATTTCTTGGTTCATTCTTTATAGATACGGTTATTCTCAAAAGCGTCTCGCCTAAATTCATCTAACTCCATAATCTATAGTAATCTATTCTTACCACATGCTTGAAAATCATAATTTAACTTTCTCACAGCCCAATAAGCACGGTGCTCCAACTCACATGGTAGATGACATGATTTCCCATACACGAGTTGATAAGGGGACATGCCAATAGGAGTTTTAAATGCTGTCCTGTACGTCTATAGTGCATCATCAAGTTTAACTGCCCAATCCTTACGATTTGTGCCCACTGTCTTCCGATGGATAGTTTTAATCTCTCGATTTGAAACTTCAGCTTGCCCATTAGTTTGAGGATGATAAGGCAAAGCTATTTTGTGTCACACACCATATTTAGTAAGGAGATTATTAAATAAGCAGTTACAGAAGTGCGTACCTTCATTGCTCACGATAGCTCTAGGTGTGCCAAATCTTGAGAAGATGTTGCGAGCTAAGAATTTGAGAACTATGCGGGCGTCATTGTTTGTTATAGCTACAGCTTCTACCCATTTTGAGACATAATCGACGGCTAATAATATATATCGCTTCCCATCAGATGGTGGAAAGTGTCCCATGAAATCAATGCCCCATACGTCAAATAATTCAACTTCTACAAAGGCATTTAGAGGCATCTCATTTTTCTTTGATATTTTACCTTGTTTTTGGCATGCTTCACATGTCTTCACAAATTGTTAAGCATCTTTAAGCATGGTGGGCCAATAAAACCCACTCTCAAGAACACGCCAGGTAGTCCTATAATGACTGTAATGGCCACTATATTGAGAGGAATGACAATCATAAAGAACTTTCTGAATCTCCTCTTCAGGGATACAACGGCGAATGATCTTATCAGCACACCTACGGTAGAGAAAAGGATCATCCCATAACTAGAACTTGGCTTCATGTGTCAAACACTTAAGTTGAGCACTTGATAGATCTGGAGTGGTTTTACCTGTAGCTCTGTAATGAGCAAAATCTGCATACCAAGGTGATTGGTCTAGAATAGTTAGAAGCTACTCATCAAGAAATATTTCAACAATCTGCACGGGATCATCAGCATAGGTTTCAGGTAGATGAGATAGGTGATCAGCTACCACATTGTCTGTACCCTTTTTATCTATTATTTCAATATCAAACTCTTGAAGTAGAAGGATCCATCTAACAAGACGAGGTTTTGCATCCTTTTTAGTAAAGAGTTGACGAACTGCGACATGATCTGTGAAGACCTTGACATGGGAACCCACAATATAAGCACAAAACTTGTCACATGCAAAGACAACGGCTAGCAGCTTTTTTTCAGTAGTAGTGTAGTTCTTTGGCGCATCATCTAGCGTCTTGCTTGCATAATAGATTGCTCTGAACATCTTGTCACGTCTCTGCCCCAACACAGCACCAACAGCGTAGTCACAGGCGTCGCACATAATTTCGAAGGGCTCTCCCCAAACTAGAGTGGACATAATAGGAGTTGATGTCAATATTTGTTTCAATGTAGTGAATGCCTCCAAGCACTCAACATTAAAGTTGAATTCAGCTTCTTTCTCAAGTAGATTGCATAGAGGGCGAATGATCTTAGAGAAATTCTTAATAAAATGACGATAAAATCTCGTATGCCCTAAGAAACTACGCACTTCTAGAACAGATGTAGGTGGTTTTGTATTTTCAATCACATGGATCTTGGTACGATCTACCTCAAGTCCTTCCACAGATACTTTATGTCCAAGACGATTCCTTCACAAACCATGAAGTGACATTTTTCCCAGTTAAGCACCAGGTTTGTTTCTTCACAACGGGAGAGGACTTTCTCTAAATTGAATAAACAACCATTGAATGTGGAACCAAACATAGAAAAATCATCCATAAATACTTCCATAATATCTTCTACCATATCTGCAAAAATAGCTATCATGCATTTCTGAAAAGTAGCTGGTGCGTTGCATAGACCGAGAGGCATCTTACGAAATGCATAAATACCATATGGATAAGTGAACGTAGTCTTCTCTTGATCGTCTGGTGCAATGAAAATCTGATTGTAGCCTGAGTACCCATCTAAAAAGTAGTAGAAATCATAACCAGCAATCTGGTCTAGCATCTGATCCATGAATGGTAGAGGGAAATGATCTTTTCGGGTGGCCTTGTTCAATTTCCTATAATCAATACAAACACGCCATCCTAGAGTAGTTCTGGAAGCCATAGTCTCACCCTTTTCATTAGTAATTATAGTGATTCCTCCCTTTTTTGGTACCACATGAATGGGACTAACCCACTGTGAATCTGAAATTGCATAGATGATACCTACTTTGAGCCACTTCATTACTTCTTTCTTTACCACTTCCTTCATTATAGGATTTAGTCTTCGCTAATGCTCTACTGTAGGTTTATGAGAGTCTTCCATTAAAATCTTGTGCATGCAAATAGTTGGACTAATACCCCGTATGTCTTCAATTGTCTACCCAATAGCGGACTTAGGTTCCCTAAGAACTCGTAATAGTTTTTCTTCTTGAATAGATGTTAAGGAAGAAGAAATAATGACTGGTAAGGACAATGCTCCACCTAAATAGGCATATTTTAGATGGTGAGGAAGAGGTTTCAAGTCAATGGCTTTAGAAATATCTTGGAGATTTTTAGATTGGGTGGAATCAAGTAATGGAGTCTGTGTGCTATTAAGTTCAGGTGGGGATGCTTCCAAGGCTAGAACATTTAGCTTCTCAATTTTAGTCATGGGTTGGGAAGGGGAGATAGAGCGAGAAATGCACCCTATCAATAATCTTGAGAGCTTGGTTCATCTACCACTTCAACAATGTAAGAATTGACGACCTCAATTCTCTTGCATTCATGTAGATAACTGGGGAATTGCATAGCCTTATAGATATTGAAAATCACTTTTTCTTCATTCACCCTTAATGTAAGCTCGCCCTTGTGTACATCGATCAATGCATGGCCTGTAGCTAAGAATGGCCTTCCAAGAATAAGAGGAATCTCACAATCTTCTTCCATATCCAAAACAACGAAATCTACCGGAAAGATAAACTTATCCACTTTAACTTAAACATCTTCTATAATGCCCCGTGGATAAGTGAAAGACCTATCAGCGAGCTGGAGAGAGATAGTAGTAGGCTTGATTTCAGACATTCCTAATCTCTTGCATACTGACATAGGCATGAGATTGATGCTGGTCCCCAAGTCACAAAGTGCCTTCTCAAAAGTTTCGGAGCCAATGTTACATGGAATAGTGAAGCTTCCTAGATCTTTCACTTTCTGTGGAAGCTTTTTCTGTAAGATAGCACTGCATTCTTCAGTCAGCTTCACTGTCTTAAAATCTTCTAATTTTTGCTTTCTTGACATGATTTCTTTCATGAACTTTGCATAATTAGGCATTTGCTGTAATGCTTCTGCAAAAGGGATGTTGATATGAATTTTCTTGAACATTTCCAAGAACTTAGCAAACTGTTCATCCAATTTCTTTTTCTGAAACCTCTGAGGAACTGGCAGTGCTGGAGGCTCAAGGTGTTTGCTTCCTTGAATTGTTATGCCAGGACGTCTCACTTCTGCTTTCTGTTTGGTCTCATTCTGCTCTACTTCAGCTTGTTGTGGTGGTATAGCTTTCTCGGAATTTATAGTTTCTTCAGTGACAACCATAGGGCTTGATAAACAAGCTGGATCTTGTACTTCTTTACCACTCCTAGTTAAGACTGCCTTGTAGCTTTCCCTAGGATTTACCTGAGTATCGCTGGGGAATGAACCCCGCTACTGGCTAGAAAGTGCTTGGGCTATTTGTCCCACTTGAGTCTCAAGGTTCTTTATTGTAGCGTTCATGTTCCCCATTTGAACCTCCATTCTTGAAACTCTGCTATCATTTTTATCCACTCTGCCTGTCAATTCCTTAAAGAAATGTGCTTGCATATTCAAAATCTAATCCAACTTATCATTCGTAGACGACTTCTTATCATGTAGGTCTTGCTGAGGGCCATAACCTGGTGGGGCTTGCTGAACATTTCTGTTGTTTGCATAAGAGAAATTCTCATGATTTCGGATCCCCTGATGATAATATTTAGGTATTTTATACCCTTGAGAATGACCTTGGTAATTATTGAACCTATTCAGAGCATTCAACTCCTCTATGGGTGCATCTTCAGAGTGAACAACTTTTTGATTTTCAGAGATGGCAAAAATAGATTTATTCTGATGAGGTTGCTGACCCTGACAATTGCCAAGCTTCTCAGTTAAAGAATTCATTGGATGAGTCATAGAAGCTATCTGAGCCTGTAGAACTATGATCTCATCCACCTGGTGTAAACCAACTCTTTTTACTACTCCTCTCTCGGAACCATAACCATAAGCATTAGCGGCCATATCTTCTATAAGTTGAGTAGCCTCAGAGGTTGACTTTCCCATCAAGGAGCCTCATGCTGCTAAATCCACCAAAGCTCTAGTAGGTGGTGTCAAGCCACTATAAAACATCTGAATCTGAAGCCATGGGAGATAGCCATGTTGAGGACATCTTCTTAGTAAATATTTGAATCGCTCCCATGCTTCATAAAGAGATTCAAAATCTGACTGCCTGAATGAACTAATCTCACCCCTCAATTGATGACCTTTCGCAGGAGTGAAATATTTTTGTAAGAATTTTTGCCCCATGTCTTCCCAGGTGGTGATGCTACCTGGTAAGAAGGTTTGTAGCCACGTTCGTGCTTTATCTCTCAAAGAGAAAGGAAAAAGCCTTAACCTCAACTGATCTTCAGTAACCCCATTCATTTTGATAGTTTCACAGATCTCCGTGAAAGAATTGAGGTGTGCCATCGGATCTTCAGTTGCTAAACCCCAAAATTGTTGTTGTTGTACCATTGTAATCAAAGAGGGCTTCAACTCGGAGTTGTTGGCATTAATGGGAGTGCGAGCAATTCCAAAGTAATTGTTATTCAATACAGGTTTAAACAAATCCTGTAATGGTGTTTCACCATCATTCCCAACAACTGATCTTCCACTTTCAGCCATATTAGATCTATGACCTCGAGTCTCCAGTTGAAATTGTCGAAGTGTTTTCAACCAGTCTGGATCACTCAACTACGTTGAGTCTCTACTCATTAACAACTTGAAACACCACATGCAAAGAAAACTAATCAAGTATAGCGAGCTAACAAATTAAATAAATAAAATAAAATAAAATAAAGAGAAAAAAATAGAGAGAACAAGTAAAAAAAGACAACAATAAATAAATTACACTGAACCAATGCTAAAAAAATATAGATAAACTAGACAAACTAAAATTAATAAAATACCTAAAAAATAAATAATAAAAATTAAAATTAAAATTAAATAAACTGAAATATGCTAAATAATAATAATATTAATATTAACAAAAATTAAATAACTAAACTAAAAAAAAATTACTTAACGAATAATAATAATAAAATAAAACTAAACCAAAAAACTAAACTAAACTAAATGAATAATTAAAAAAATAAAACAATTAAAACTAAACACCAGTAATTAAATAAGAATAATAGTAATAATAAAAATAAAATGAAACTGAATTGAATTAACTAACAATAAAAATCAATTTTTTTATGCCTTTTATAAATAAATTACAGAAATTGACTTAATTAATTTTATGCCTAAACATAAAATAATTAAAGCTAAGATAAAA